>JASDQU010245036.1:234137-252313 GCA_032191745.1 Picea mariana
AACTGCAAAGAGTATTCTTATTATTATTGATATATTATTCATAGGATCAATCCCCATTGTGGATTGATCGTGTCGGTTATTGTAATAGGACCAAATCCCCTTTTGCGGATTGGTCAAAAGACAATTATAATAGGCAGAATAAGAAGTCGGCCCTAGCAGTTAATAAAGAGACCCAGAAATATAATAAAGGTGGGTTTACCCACCCAAATTGAGAAGTCGGCCCTGCCAGTGAAGAGACACTTCACACGTGCCAGACTTGTATAAATAAAGGAGGCTAGCGCCTCACTTGGACATAACTCACTTGCTCAGTTTGAGAGACAAGTTCTGATCTGTTACCAGCAAAGGAGAGAGAGAGTGGCGCATATCTTGGAGAGGACTTTTTGTTTTAGCATAGAGATCTCTTGGCATTGTATTGGCTATCTATATTAAGGAAGTTTTGCTGGGTTTTCTTCCCCTAGAGGGTTTCCTAGGATAAATGTTGTGTCTCTTGTGATTGTGTATTTCTCAGTGATCTTGGATTATGCTATTATTGTTATCTAATGAAATGCAAACATCTATAATAATGGCATAAACATTAACACGTGTATAAGTTGTACGATATGACAACAGCAACATACGAGTGAAGGAATAGGCAAATGTATAGTGTGGATTGACTATTCTACGAATGGATATCTATATGAAATTACAAGGCGTGGTTGAGTGTGTATAGAGCGGTGATGACAGCAAGTAGAGAACAACAATACAGAAACAAGTATAGCAGCAATTTGAGAGTCTTGCCGAATTAAACCACACTTGACCAAATTGATGGCTCTGATACCAAATGGGATAAATAATCTTGTTTATTACGATATTGCAAGAATACTTTTGCAATTTTATAAAAATATATTTGGTAAATGATTGATATATGAATGATCAGAATTGATGATACAATGAGCCTCGTGACAATATACTTATACGCATTGATTGGTCACAAGGTGAAGTGGGATGTGTCCCTTAACCTTTCATTAACGTAATGATTATTATTTATTATTTAATAGTATTATTATTATTTATGTTTGTTATAGAGGTGCTTGAGAGGGTGGTCTGTAGAAGTTATTGGCAGATCCAACAAGAGCCCTAATGCATGACAGTGACAACAAGTGTGAGCTTTGGCACAAAAGGTTGGGTCTAGAGCACTACGGAGCGTTTCCTATCTTGAAGGACATGGTGCAAGGATTGTCAAACTTTGAGATTGAGAAGACCAAGTTTGCAAGGGTTGTGCACTCAACAATCATTGCAAGACTGCTTTCCCAAGTAGTGAGCATAGGTCAAGAGAGATTATTGACCCGATACATTCAGAAGTATGTGGACCCGTGACTTCAGCTTCAATATCAAGTAACACTTATTATGTTTCATTAATTGATGATTCCTCTCAAAAGAACTGTATTTACTTCATGAAGACCAAGGATGAGGTCTTCAAGAAGTTTCAAGAGCTTAAATCTCTTGTAGAAAATTAGACAGGAAAGAAGATTGAAGTGTTGAGATTAGATAATGAAGGAGGGTATACCTCCAAGGCATTTGACACTTTTTGCAAGGAAGCGGGGATTAATGGGGAGTTGACAATGCCTTATAACCTGCAACAAAATGGGGTTGCAAAAAAGAAGAATAGGTCCATCATAGAGACTTCCAAAGAAATGATCCATGACCTAGATTTACCAATGTGTATTTAGGCAAAACCATGTTGCACCATAGTCTAGATTCTGAACTTGGTCCTCACAGGATATTGAAGGAAAGAAGCTTTACTAGTGAGAAACCACGAGTATCACATTTTCGTGTTTTTTGTTGTCCTGTATATATTCATGTTCTTGAGGAGAAAAGAACTAAGTTGAAACCCTCTAGTTTGAAGGGTATTGTTGTATGATACTACAAGACTTCTAAGGAAGATAGTTGTAAGCCAAGATGTCAAGTTCGACGAGGATGCAAGGTCCTCTATGTCTCGAGAGCCTCCAACAAAGATTCAGGAGATAGAGAAGTTTATTGCCCCAAAGACTAATCCACAAATTCCAAATAAATCAAATTCAAATCAGTTAGATTCTAGTACACATACAAAAGCTAGTTCCCATGTGTACAGGTTGAAGAAGGCCCTTTATGGGCTGAAGCAAGGATCACGTGCTTGGTACCTACAGATTGATGAGTACCTATAGAGATTSGAATTTACTAAGACTACTGCAGATCCGAACTTGTATTATCTGTTTGATAAATCTGATCTTCTTATCTTAGTGTTATATGTAGAATCTAGATGACCTAGTCCTAACAGGGAATTCAAAAAAGCTCGCATGGTGCAAGAAGAAATTGGAAAGTGAGTTTGACATGAAGGACATAGACCTGATGCATTATCTTCTAGGTCTAGAGGTTTAGCAGGGTTCCAGGGAACATTTCCTTAGACAAGGGAAGTCTGCAATAGAGATTTTGAAGAGGTTCTAAATGATGTATTGTAAAATTCTACCCATTCCTAAGGCTCCAAATCTGAAGTTATCTATTGACTTAGATTCAGATTTCATATATCCCTTTCTGTTCAGGCAGTTGATTGGTTCCCTTATACATCTAGTGAATACTAGGCATGATGTTTTTCAATGAACGCATTGAGCCAGTGCATGATTGAGCTCTGATAGATTCACTGGAGGGCTGCAAAACATGTGCTCAAATACTTGAAAGGCATAGTTCACTATGGTCTAAGGTATGAGAGAAATGGTGATATTTTGTTGCATGAATTTGTTGATTCTGACTAGGGAAGAGATGCAAGTGACAAGATGAGTACTCTAGGGTGTTTCTTTAGTTTGGGTTCATGAGTCATATCCTGGTTCAATAGGAAGCTATCCTAAGTCGCAATTTGTTTAGCAGAGGCAGAGTACAAGGCAGCTAGTACTACTAGTTGTGAGGCTAACTGGCTTTGCAAATTGATAGAAGATTTGACCAATCAAAGGTTGGAGCCCTCAGTGGTTTACTGTGATAATCAGAGTTGCATTAAGCCTACTGATAATACAATATTTCACGATCACTCCAAGCACATTGATATCCAGTACCATCTCATCCATGACAGAGTTCAGAAGGATGCAGTGATCCTAGAGTAAATTCCTTCAAATTCGCAAGTTGAAGATATTTTGACGAAGCCCCTAGCTATGGAGAGGTTTGAGATGCTACGAGAGAGGCATGGGCTGGTTGAGAACACTTTCCTCGCAAAGAGGTAGTGTTATAATATCTACATGTCACTCCTAAAATTCTTCCCTAGCATACTTGTAGCAACCTGTAGCAGCAGCATACCTATAGCATTTTGTAGCAATGGGTGAGGGTGCAGTAGTGTTTAAGGATCCAACAGCAAAGGCACATGCAAGCATCAGCCATAGATAGATGTGTTACTTCTGTCTTCAGTTCAATTCAATTCTTCATCCAATCTGGATGCTCGCCAAAAAGAATTCTCTGTAAACTTTGTAATAAACATTTAATTGTTTTTGGCAAAGTTGAGAAAATGTTCAAAACTCCCTTGGAAGATGAAACAAACCATTGTAATGGTTGGCCTTCCAAGACAGCTCATTAAAACAGAAGGCTGTGATGAAGAAGAGCATTGAATGGAGCAAAGAGGAGAAAATGAAGAAGGCAATAGCATAGATGAGAGCTCAAAGAAGCAGTCTGCTTGATGATCGGAGGAGAAGAAGACATTGAGTCTGTCCCATGATGAGTGAAGATTGTTGTTGAGCCATGGCCATCTCCAAATTTCCTGCTAGTGAGTAACAATAAACTAAATCTGTGTATAGCTCACCCTTTTGTAATCAATTTCCTGCTGAATGAAAATCCCCTAGAACCTGGTTTTCTTCCCAGTTGAGTTTCCAAGGTAAAATCTGTGTCTATGGTGCCTTTAAAATCTTTGTGGTTGATGAATTGCTGTGACTGAGTGTTGTGTTCTGGTAATTGGATGCAAATGCCATCACCAATTCACCCCTCTTTAAATCGATGCATGGTGAGCAATAACACTTACAGCCGTGCATTGTATCCCTGTTGGAATAAATATTGTGAATGGGTGTGAATTGTGACTGTCACCTACAGGCATTGTAATCTCTGCCAAGTGCTAAATCACTGATATTTATTTTCTGTCTGAGTGCCATGTAAACGCGCCAAAATAAATAATGTTACCTATAGCCATGCATCTTGTCATTTGAAGGAATGAAAAAATGTGTGATTGGAGCTATGTGTGCACATATAAGACCACAGAGTGCTGCCATTACAGAGTTGTTACTTGCTTGAACAGACTATTCTGTTAACTGCTAGTATTATGTCAACTACTATTGTATTTGACTAACCGCTGGGCTATAATAGGTACAACAAGAATTACAAAAACAGAATTTTTTTTTCCTTTGATTGGTCTTGGTTTTCCATAGAAAGTGAACCAAGCAGTGAGTCAATCAGGGAACAGAATGTTGTTTGTCTGTTGATGATGAGCAGCTGAGAAGGTTTGCGCTCTAGAGTTACACCCAGAACAGAGAACAAATTTTTATTTTCGTAGATCTGTGTGGACGAAACGGACAGGCCATAGGCCTACCGTTTACGGATCAGTTTTAAAATTATATATTTAATTCAGTTCTATAATTAGATCACACACAGATCAGATTTAGATAGGCACAGTTCACTGGGAGAGTAGGGCGTGTGCATGAGGATAATTCTACTCCAGGAAGGGCACACTTACCAAGGAGCTGTGGGTGCCTAGTTCACTTCAGTAAGGCATGCTTTTCATGGCAGCTCAATTCATGACGGCGTTTTATCCTAGGCATCTTGAGTTAGTGTTTGACACTGTCAAACTCGATTCATTTAACCCAGACTTATAGTTAGCCACTCTGCTTGTGTTATAAAGACAAGAGGGCACTCCTATCTGTTTGATATTCAGAAGTTCAGTGAGTATGAGTAATGTTTTCCTTTCCTGAGTTAATAAAGTAAAACAGAGATGATTTTCTGTGTGCTGGAAATTCTTATTAGTTTGCTGTCAGTACTTCTAAGTTAGCAGATGTGTTTTCAGATCTAGCATTAGAAGCAGTTATGAGAGTTCTTTAAAGTTTTCAGCTTTCTTGAGTTAATAGTTGCAGGTCTGTTTACCATGTACTGAAATTTTAACAATATAATGGATATGTGCCTGGATGAGAAAAGAAGCAACACATAGGGCCTTTAATCAAGGATAAATTCTCTAGGACAGCTACTGCCACAACCTAGTTCATAGTTAACCAGCCCTCAAAGTGAAACCCTGAAGTAAAAAATATTTGATTTGGCAACAAAACACATAAAGAAACGGTAATTCTAGTTCTCAAGACCACTCTGTTCTTGCTTTTTAGTGATAACAAAGAACAGAGTTATGAGACTTGTTATCCCCATTTTGTGGATAACTAAGGAGATGATGTCTCGAGGCCCTCAGGTTGCATATATGGAGTGCCGAGAGACTACATGACCAGCAGTACCCTTTGCACAGATGGAAAACCCACTCACCACCACAGATGGTCACAGGTTTACAGATGGCATCCACCACACCACTTGGCTTCCAGAAGGCAGTGGGCCTTGCTCCATGAGGTACAAGTCAGTGTTATGGTGAGCATCATTTAAATATCTAAGCCATTTGATTATGTTGTATCTTAGATTGCTCTAGATTTCATAATATGTGCTTGGACATTATGCCTTTTTCCCTGCTTCACCTTGGTGGTTGACATTGTGCCCTAGTAAGTGGTCTTCTTTGGGAATGGGTTTGCTACTGGGAAATCCCTTAATGAGCCATCATACCGTTCCTAACCATACTTACCATTTTCCATCATTATTCCCCTCCATTTCCTTATCTCTTGGGATTTTAGGGTGTATTGACCCAAGAAGGGGTAGTCCCTCATTCTATGGGAAGAAGGGGCTAAAGGCCCAGAGGGGTTGGTGTTAGGTAAAAGATAAAAGCCTTATATAAACCTTCCAGTTTCTTCGCCCAGGGATCACCCAAGAAAGCAATGAAATGCTTATCTTTGAATAAAGGGGACCCACAATATAATAAATAAATGCTTAAAAGGTTAGTTGAAGGATAGGAGGTCTCATCACAAGCCGACCTATCACGTCCATGGATATCTAGTGGTATGACATTGTCATCATCTAATCAGCAACCCAGGGCAATGGCTCTCAGTTGCATGGCTAAGAGAAAGGGGGTCTCATCACAAGCCAGTC
This sequence comes from Picea mariana, assembly GCA_032191745.1. Taxonomy (NCBI): domain Eukaryota; kingdom Viridiplantae; phylum Streptophyta; class Pinopsida; order Pinales; family Pinaceae; genus Picea; species Picea mariana. The sequence goes on from JASDQU010245036.1 coordinate 240,351, forward strand.
TTCTCATTTCCATTAGGTGTTTGTGGGTGACATTGCCATCACCTGGTCACCACGCCAGGGCAGTGACCTTCAATCTCTCCTTATGCTATTATGAAAGAAAATATAAAGAAAGAAAGATTAAAGGCAATTGATGGGATTGGAAAAAGTGCATTGCGGACGAAGGTACCACACACCCTCTACAAAGGCACCCATGAATGAGACACTGTGACCCCTAGTATGTCATGAGCCCTATGCCCATTGAGTCTTGACCCCATCCACCTCATACACTTTATATGGCTTAGAGAAGGACCTCTTGGAAGCTCTCCTGGACCTAGGGCAAGATCTACCCAATAGGACACCTCGTCAACCCTCCCATACTTATGCTTGCCAAGTCACATAATGTCTTTGAGTTGTTAATTGTTTGATATGGTGATCTTTGATGCACATGCTTAAATGGCTTGCTTATTGATTGGATTAACTTATCATGATGTTATGACTTGAGATCCTTGGAGGGCGTGTTCATTTGTCTTTGCAGGACCTAGCTAGTGGACAGTTTTGGGAGAACAAACCTAGCTTGGGATTCCGTGGGGCTACAAGCCCACAGGTGGGATGCCAGGGGCCTGCATCCCAAATGAGAGAGATCAGACTTGGACGGCCTTGATGATGACTTGGACGGCCTTGATGATGACTTGGACAACCTAGCCCACCCCCTACTCGCCAAACGATTTTCCGAGGAGGGGCAAAATGTTCCATTTTTTAGCTTGACATCGTGATATTGGGGGGGCTAGGGCATGGTGGTGAGGTGCCACTCTCTGACAAATGGACATTTGAGGAGGAGAAGAGTCTTCACCATGATATGAGTGCCTAGATGTTTGACACATGGCCTTTGGAGGCCCCTCCATGCTTCTCCAACACCAACAACCTCCTCAAAGTGGCAAAACGCCCCCTAAAGGGGTGACGTCCTCCTAAATTAGGGTTTAATTTGTGCAAAAGATGAAATTTTAAGTGAATTGTTTAATATTATTTTGTTAAGGGGGCAAGATTAGGGATGTTGACCCCTAATCTTGTGTTTTACTCCTTAATTTGTGGACAAGTTATGTTAGCTAAATTTTGTATAAATAGAGATCATAAGATCTCATTTTGAATCATAACTCTCCCTCTTGTGAGAGACTTGGTCTGAAATTTCCGSCCCCCTTGGCTCTTTTAGCTCTTGTGCACTAGTTTTATGGCTATTTTATGAATGGTTGATGGAGGAAGGCCTAGCGCTAGCTTTGGATGATGCTTTCTAGCTCTTGTGGTGAATTGTCTTAGCATTTCTCTTGATCTTGGTATGGTTTTTACTCTCTTGCTATCATTTTATTCAAGTCAAGTATTGTTATGCTAGGAGCTAGGTGGGAAGTATAAGGGCATACACCCCAACCATAGCCTTCATCATTTTATTTGCTTCATCTCATCGATTAAGGGTTTGCTAAGAGAAGTATAAGGGTATACACCCTCTTAGCTTAAACCCTAGCTTAGAGAAACTTGCCTTGGGGAATAAAAGGGCTTACACCCCCAAGGAGGTAGCTTCTCTAAGCTCCTTGTGACTCCATTAACCCAATAGTAAAATCACTAGTCATTGATTTATTGCATTGAAGAAATAAAATATTGCATTGGGAAACGTGATTTTGGGTCATTTTTACTTCTTGCAAAGTGGATTGTTTTCCTTGTGCTTTGGGCACCTCACAGCCACTAGGGCATCCCCATCTAGGGGCTACCTATTGCTGCTGTTACAAAATTGCATCTTCAGCCATTAGGGCTGCAGAAACCCTAACTTACTTGCTTTAATAACTCTCTTATCAACCATTGGTTTTTGCTCAAAGTTTGCACACTTACTCTCCTTGTCCTAGCGCACTTTTTGGCAAAGTTTGAAGAGATTTCAGTGGCTGATTTTCTTGCTGTAATACATTAAATGTTACAGCCATAAGGCTGATATAATTTGTTGCAGACAAGTGTTTACAACAGCCTTATATTTTATGCTAAGAGTATTGGTTTTTCATCTTGAGTTTAGCTAGTCATTTACTAGTTTTTCTCTTGCATTTTCTACTTGATATTTAGCATTTATTGAGCAGCTTATAGTACCTTTTTTCTTGCTGATATATACTGTTATCTATTGCTACAAATTAGGGACAGCAAGCTTAACTTGCTGATCCAACTAGCATATACTCTTGCAAAGTGTCTTTTCTTGTGTCTCGGGCAGGTACAATCATCTGAAGAAGTGTTATACCTGTGGGGCAACAATTTCTTGACTTGCAAGGCATCTCTTTCCACCTTTCACTCCACTTAGACTTGACCTATAGGGGCTTCATTTCCATCCATCTTGATCTCCATCTCAATCCCCCTAGGGTCACCGGGATCGCCTCCCTAGAGCGACCTAGTCACCCTTGAAGTGCGGGACCTACATCGAGGTGACATTGGGTGTAGGATTCCCAAGTTGTAGCACTTGTTCCATGGTTGGGTCAGGCTTTGCCCAACCTACAACTTGCGCTATAACAAGACTCAACTCGAAAAATGACTCGGCAACGCTGAAAAGTGAGAGTCTACTCAAACTTGGAAAAAGTTCAACAATTGACTCCAGAAATTTAAAAAAATATAAATTATAATTCTTTTTGTGAAGATATTTTAAGTATGTAGGTGATACTACATACATGATACAACAAAACACCCATGGGATTTGGACAGTTGATAGGCCAGTCTGTCTGATTTGAAATGAGGTAAGAAAAACAAGAAAAATGAGTTGTTTTGGTTTTTATAGACAGAAGACCGAGTCTGACTCAATCGACTCACACTTGCCAAGTCAATTTGAATTAAGTTTGACATGCAAGCTTGAGTCATACTCACAAGCCAAAAGCACAGGTATGATTCATTCCAAGTCAGACTGGGAGGAGTTGATTTGATTCAGTTTCCTTAAAGAGCGGATTCAGACTCAGTAGTCAACTTGGACTTGGAAGAATCTGGTAACATTGACATAAAGTGAATGAGCCAATGATTTCAGTGAATAACTATTATTAGATCCCAAGCTGCTTGAACTGTAACCTTGCCATCTTATTTATCAAGCACTAAGGAAATTGACAAATGAATGGAGTGGATGGGGAGGATTTGATAGTTCTGGACAGACTAAATGCACCTGCTAAGCTTGTACTCAAAATGAAATTATGAAACGGGTTCAATTCCAGTGGTAATTACAATTTCACACACTTATATTTCCTTGCCTGAGACGGATCCTTTCAATCTACTTCTAACTTCCAAGTCGCAACATACTAGCACTCTAGTATAGTAATAAATCTACCATAGGTCCAAGGTAGAATGTCAAGGAGGTTAGGTGTAATGGCTCATATGAATAAACCAGTAGTACTAATTTAGCTAATTCTAGATACAATCATACAAGCGATTCACGATGTTAGTTGTTTACATCCAAATTTCTATAAAGCATTTTTATAACAAGAATTACATATGATCAGTTATTTCAAAAACAAGTAAACTAACCAATGCAAATAATTATATCCAAAAGTTTAACAACTTGCAGACTCCAAAAAATCTAGCAATACCTGCAAGATAGCACTTGGTCCTTGAGTCCACCAGCTCGCACAGGCATCAAACTGTTGAACAATACACTCCTTCGCATTTTTCTGACTCTGAACCTGTCATTCAGACAGTAATCTGTTCTGTATCACAAGCATGAATAATGTTGATTTACAATTAAATTTAGTTATCCTATGTAGGATTTGTGGTAGATTACTTGGATGACAATGAATAAGGGTAAGCAACTCCCATCATACATTAATAATCAAAGAAAAATATACCACATGGGTTTTGCCCCTTGAAAGAGATGATGCAAGCAAGTAGATAAAGTAATATTATGAGCAGCAGAAAAGTGAAAACGTCCAAGGTTTTTCTACCATATTTGCCACCACCTTTAACTATATGAATTTGTTGATTCATTTTCCATCAAAATAGAGAGTTAGCCCGAAAAAGCAAATAAGTACACAGGATAGCTTCGTATATGTCAATAACAAGGGATCCTAGAACGAAAAATTGCCATGCAGACCTTGTGAACAGCAAAATTTTCTCCATAGCGTGAATCAATCAAAGTAATAGACTGTTCACGAACAAGAGAATGCTGTGTAAACGGCCACCAAAGTAAGCTCCCTGCCTTCTTTGGCATCTCATGCAACCGCTGTCTCCTTTCCAAAAATGATGCTTGCAATATTTCCTTAAGTTCAGAGAACACTTGGTAGGATTCACTAAACCACTCCATAAGGCTATCGCTTGCATCTTCTGGTATCTTGGGAAGGACAAATACAGGTATCCTAGCCATGGACAAAACTCAAACCAGTGAGATGATTGAAATTCATTCACAACAATGTTTACCGAAACCCTTCATTTTGATCCAGTTAAATGCTTACACACAAAAACAATGTTCAAAAATAATCACAATCTTTACTGAGATACTCTTAAAACTTCTCTTGATGAATCAAGTTTATTTTTGCAACGAAGCTTGACAAGTTGATTGCAGGACCTTAATTTTCTATCAAACTTCAATAGCAAGCAATAATAATTGCAAAATATTAGATGTTAACCTCATGATGTTACAAACGATCATCGACCAAAACTACGAGAAGGGAAAAAGCTTAATGCTCTAATACAGACGCAACTTCAATAGCAAGCAATAATAACTGAGAAAGACAAATGTGAACTTCGTATTGTCATGAAAGATAAGATAAGATAAGATAATTTTATTAATGTCCGACTAGTGACTATAAAAGTAGGTCAAAGGGACTGCTGAGTACAATGATGTCATTACAAAGAAGGAGTACCAAAAGGTCTCTTATAAAAAGGCAAAATGCAGACAGTAAAGTAAAGTAAGATATAATAGAGAGTGAGATCTAAGATCTAAGTCGAGGCATGAACCCTCGACCTCAAGCCCGGAGACCCACTCTGGAGAGATGTGTAGTAGGAGAAGGTCCAGGAACAAAAGGGACCAGAAGTAATGAAATAGGTCTGTCATGGAATAGACCCATCTCTCCTACCATCTGAGGCCGAATGAAGGAAGTTGAGTATAGTAAAATGTCCAGTGGGAGAACTGGGGGGATGCCTGGCTCGTCCACTGCGCTGCTGTCTGAAAGAGGTAATATGCCGATGAGGCCTAGGGGATCCCATCCTTCTCCTAGGAAGGGATCTGATCTGGTGAAGTCTTGTGGGACGGGGGAAGATCTCACGGGTCCGCACTGATCTGGAGTCCGGAGCTGCACTAGTATCAGTCTGTCTCTTAGTGCCCCTTCCAGAGGATAGCACAGTGAACGAGCATCAACCAAAACAAGAAGACAGGAAAGATGCATATGAAACTGACTCCCATCACAAACTTGACAAATACTGCAGCTTAGATTTCTATTACAGAAGCAACTTATATAGCAAGAAATAATAAACGCAAAAAGACAAATGTTAACTTCATGCTGTTACAAATGAGCATTGACCAAAATTTCAAGATAGGAAAAAGGTGCATGAAACTGACTCGCAACACAAACTTGACACGTAACTCTGTCAGTTTTCTGTACCTGATTGCTCAGCAGTTGGTTTTGCTTATGTATGGCTCACTTAACAGTTCCAGCACAGTATATTGGACAGGGATTTAGATAGGGGTATATAGGCTGAAGTAGGGAGTGCATGCTTGCCTAAGCATGCATGCGCCAGCTTTAGTCCTCTTTCAGTTTTTAGTATGCTCTTATGTTTAGAACAGCACTTGTCTTTTCTTATTTTAGACTAGATTCTAATTCTGTCAGTAGTTAGCTTTTTTTCCAGAATGGCATAGGCACTTTCTTTAGCTGAGTTAGCTGTTGTTCTTCTAATATAACGGGGAACTTTTCTGCATTAGGGTTTTCCAGATTAGATAGAGTGCAGATTTTGAGCCATGCATGTTTCCATGTGTGAGCCTATCTCCTTGAGGCGCTCTATCCTAGGCAGTTTCCTCTTGCAGAACTGGGCACTTTTCTCTGGGCCAGAATTAGGTTAGGGTTTCTCCTCTCCTAGCCTAGACGCTTTATTGGGATGGGGATTCATCATTTTAAACCCTAGAGTCATCTGAGTCTTAAAAGAGTGACAGGGTCTTCCACTGGGTTGTGGTGTGAGATAGAGTTTGGAGTTATAGCATGTAATTCTTTTCCTAGTACATAGAATACAGATGCAGTTTTGAGAGTTCAGTTTTATCTACTTGTTGTCCTGTTTATAGAGTGATGTGTTTGTAGATTAACATATTCAGATTCTACTGTTTTGATTGGTGTTAAATTTTAAGTTTCCTGAATATTAGGAATTTAGTTTCTGGGTGTTGAAACTTGAATCTGCTTACCATGATCTGAAAATTTTAAAATGGTGTCAGAGCATGTTTTTGAGGTTTTCCGATCCATGTATATGGAGTGGGATGCTGCCTTTGGGCTGTTGGAGGATGTTAGTGGATGCTCTAGCTTCAATCATCGAAGCTGATCTGTGCCTAAGATAGGCACTGAGCATTGTGATAGGTTGTTGGGTGCGATGCCTGTTACCCCCCGTCTCACCTAGGGCTAACTAGAGGAGATCATGTCTCATGGTCCCCAATGAAGAGAGTGATCCCAGAGATGATCATCGGCATTCTCCACTGACAGCAACCCCTCAGATGCCCCCCCCCTCATCATTGCTCAGCTCAGCTCGTTTCACTTGATCAGCATGGTTCATCAGATGATGGTGGTCCAACACACACGAGGCACTCAAATCATCGTTTCATATAAATTGTTACATTTAATGCATTAGGTATTAAGCTAAGTCACCTGACACATCCATATTAGGCGAGGTGTCCGTATCAATAAAGGAAGAGGTATTGCGCAACTTCAGGGGGTTTCCAGCAGGAGGGCGCACCATCTGAAGAAGAATTGCTCGATCTGGAAAGAGGAGGAGGTTTTGAGGCCTAAGGCCTATTGGGTTTTCATTGTATGGTCTAGGGCGCCCTTTCTAGCCTATTGGGGAAGAGGTTTCTCTGTTATTTGTTTTATTTGGAGCTTGGCACGAGTTGGAGAGGAGGAGGGTGCACTGCAGAAAGAGGATCCATCCATTAGAGGGATCATATCATCTCCATTCGGCTTGAGACTTTGCCCAGAGGTTTGTAATTCCTCGATCTACTCTTTCACCAGTTTTGGAGGGTTTTGGAGGCCTAGAAGAGGGAGGCCGAAATATTGGTCATCTAGAGCCATAGAGAAGTGCGCAACTCAGCCAGTGAGGGGGTTTCCAGCTATCAGAGGGAAAGACATCAATCTTGTCCCTTTCACAAGTTGACTGTGGTGCCTTTGGAGACTATTATCTTCAGTTTTGGAGCTTGTTGGAGCAGCTATTATTCCAGCTATATTATTCTTCTTGTATTCTCCCAGATCTGCAGATCTATTGTATCAGGATCACTCTATTATCTAAATAAAGGTCAGATCTGAAGTTGTTGGCTCTATATTGGTATTCTTTGCTTGTATCTTGTCATTTTATTGTGTTAGATGTTCAGATCTATATCTCCATGCTATAATMTCTAAGGAATAAACCCTCAATGCGCAACTTGATGAGATAAACCTGCATAACACATTGAAACAATAAGAAAACAGTTAAACAACCCTTGGTTCCGGGAAAAAAATTATCTTGGGAACATTACAGTGGTATCAGAGCGTTAAACCCTCCCGGCTTGTGGGGATTAGMGCATGCAAAATTTTAGTGGTATCTATATGGGAAGGCAGATAGGTGAACCAGAGGCAAAAATGGAAGGTTCAGGTGAGGACAGTGAGCCACAGATCTTAGCAGGTATAGMAAAGGATCTAAAAAGCTCCATAGATCATACACAGTTTACACTTGAGAACCATCTATATGAGAATCAGGAAACAATGCGCAGGGAACAGGTTGAAATGAAGGAGACTTTGGAAAAAATTGCGCAACTCTTGATGCAGATGACACATGGGGGGAATGTCCCAAGCATTTATGCAAACAAAGAAACCAATGGTTCCCATGGGGGAACTAGACATTATCATGAGCAGGATCTTCACTACCATACAAAGGGACAAAGCTTTGGAGTGGGGACTTCCAAGGCGGCAACATACAGTAGAGTTACCCCTAGACCTTATATGCCTACATTCTTGGATGGCCAGCCGCAGGATAACCACTTCCATGAAATAGAAGAAAACTTAGAGGAATATGCCAGGGAATATGATGCATTAAGTGCAGAATTCAAGAGACAGGTTACATTGGACCAATATTGTGGTATCAAGTTTAGGGGGAAACCCAAAAACTATCACAGGAACAACAATGAGTTGGAGCGCAAGGCAGGTAAGATGGAGATTCCTTACTTCGATGGGTCATCCAAGGTGACTGCGCAAGCTTGGGTGCAGAAGTTAGACACCTATTTACAGATTAACCCCATGAGGGAGATGGATGCCATCAAGTTTGCCACCATGTACTTGGAGGGAAAAGCGCATGACTGGTGGTATCATGGTTTGACTACCTTGGGTCATAACCAAATCATTGCTTACACAAAGTTCACTCAGAGACTTATGGACAGATTTGATCAGGGAGATCCAGAGCTACATTTCAGGGAACTCACACAACTCAGACAAACTGGGTCACCAAAGACTTATATAGAGGAGTTTATGAGGGTAGTCGTGATGGTGCTAGATGTGTCTCAAGCGAGACTAATGATGCTCTTTACAGAGGGGTTGATGTAACCCCTAAAAGGTTGGGTCAAGGCTTTTAAGCCTTCCAACTTACAGAATGCCATATGTAGGACTAGGGACTTGATGGGATCTGCAGCAAAAACTAAGTTTTCCCCTAGACCACCCATAAACCAAGGGGGAAGAGATCAAAGGGGGGTTGACAGAGATAAAGGCAAGATGGATGAGACCACTAGGAGGGAACTGAGAAGGAAGCAACTGTGCTTCACATGCAAGGAACCTTAGGAGCCAGGGCACAAATGCATGGGTAAAGGTAAGGCTCATTTTATTGAAGTGATTTTTGATGATGAGGAGGAAGAAGATTTCGGCCACATCCAGAACATGGAAGCAAATCCACCTAGGATGGACTCTACAGAGAATGAATAAGGGGAAGAAGCAGGTTTCGGCCTTGCAGCAGATAAGAAGGTTACAATAGCATCCATCAGTGGGGTGCCTAAATTCAACACCTTCAGGATGAGAGTAGTGCTTCAGGGGCAGAAGGTTTCAATACTCATTGATGGGGGAGCTTCACACAACTTCATTGATTCAACCTTATTGAAAAGAAGGCATATACCTACAATTGAGTTTGAAGGATTTCGTGTGGAGGTAGCAGGGGGGTGCACCATGCCTTGTGACAGGTATATTCCAGGAATGAAACTTACTTTGGGAGGACATGACTTGCCGCATGATTTTTATGTGATGGACTTACCAAATACTAACATCATCTTGGAAGTTCAGTGGTTGACCACATTGGGACCTATTACTACCAACTACAAAACCATGGAGATGTCTTTCATTAAAGAGAATGGAAAAAAGGTGATACTCAAAGGGATGACAGGCAATACACCTATAGTGGTGACAGCAAAGCGCATGAAGGCCATTTTCAGGAGAGAAGACATTGTATATGTAGCAGAGTGTAGAATATCAATTCAGGTGGATAAGAAGGGGCAGCCTCATTACTCTTAGGACATTCAGAAAATCATTGACAGGCACAGCAAGGTTTTTGAACCTATTCCTCCAAGAGCAACACCAAATAGGGGGTTTGAGCATATTATAGAATTGGAAGACGGACCAAAACCTGTCATTACTACTCCTTATAGACACCCAAAAAAGTATAAGGTCGAAATTGAAAAGGCTATCAAAGAACTCTTGGAAATGGGCCATATTAGAACAAGTTCCAGCCCTTTTGCATCTTCAGTAGTATTGGTCAAGAAGAAAGATGGGACTATGTGCATGTGCATTGATTACAGGGCATTGAACAAAAAAACTATTAAGAACAGATACCCCATCCCTAGGATAGATGAGCTATTGGATGAGCTTCATGTGCGGTCTACTTCACCAAAAGAGACTTGCGCTCTGGTTATCATCAAATCAAAATGAGGGAGCAAGATGTAACTTTCCAAACATTAACTACTGTAATTAATGATCAGCAAAACATTAAAAATTTATGATAGCATAAAATAGTAAGTAACAGAATATTTACTTAACTATTACCTTAACAAAACAAAGAACAAATTTACCTGAGGTGCTTGCTGCTATCCTCTTTTTTGTATGCTCAGAAAAAGCTTTAAGGGTCATGGATCAAACCCTTAGGGGTAGATTTCATCATGATCTTGTGAACAGTTTTGCCAAGAAGAATCTTTAGGGAAATATCAAAAAACTAACCAGCATACCAATCATCAAGTAAAGGGTTGAAACCAGAACACCACTGTCCAATCTAGAGGCTGAAAAAAAGGCCACTAACAGCCTTAAAAAAAACTGTCCAAGAATATAGTGTTGCTACAACAGTAGACAGAACTAACATAGCATTTTTAGGGATGCTTCATCAAACCCTGATTAGGGTACTAACTGTTGTAGGATAGGTAGCAAACACAGGTCACAAAAGGAGGAAAGCAACAGCAACAGGTGGCACCAGCAATAAAACAGGGTCAGCATACAAGTGGCACCAATAAAGAGACAGCAGCAGCAAAAAGGTGGCACCAGCACTGAAGCAGAGGCAACATAAAAGTGACGGCACCAACAAGAAGATAGTGGCAGGCTAGAAAGGAGAAGAGGAATTGTCCTAAAGGGGATCACAGCCTATACCTAGCAAGAGAACTGATCCAAGGAGGGTCGCACCCTATACCCAGCAAGAAAACTGATCCAAGGAGGGTTGCACCCTATACCCAGCAAGAGAAAGTTGATCCAAAGAGGGTCACACCACTTCACAACCAGAACAAAGGGAGCCGCAACAAAAACTCAAACCAAGACTTGGCTTAGGGTTAGCAAAATTAACCCTAACTTTAGGGTTAGATTAAACCCTAATAATTTAAACAAATTAAACAATTAATATTTTAATCATAAAATATTAATTAGAATAGTCAACAAGTCAAGGAAGGGGGATCCAAAGTCAAGGCGGCTAACAAAGAACCAAACCACATAACATTAAGGAGGACGAGGCTCAAGCATGGGGTTGCAAAGATAATAAGACTAGGTCAAGGGTGGGTTCTTGTTTAATGGCAGAATGTCCACATGAGTCTCATGATATAACTTATAAGCTTTTATCATCCCAGCATAAGAGGAAGGTCAATGATGTGATCATGTCCTTCTTAATTGCTCCTAGGTCTCATGGGCCATCCCAGGAGAGAAGAAGATCACACATCATCTCGGCTTGGTACTTAACCAAGAAACTTCATGGGCCCAGACCAGAATACCCCAGAACGCAACTGAACGCAACTGAACGCAACTGGGGGCCCAGATCACAACTAGGGTCTTATCCACCAAGGTACACAACCAAGGATCAATCCAAGCATCGAGCAAGGATTCCCTAGACCACATCCAAGGGCCCTAGAACACATCTAGGGACATCTATCATCAAACTGTTTGGTCCTTGACCAAGAACCCTAGCAATACACTGGGGGGCCTCACTAGGGTATTTTTCCATGGCTCTAACTGCTTGGTCCCAGACCAAGAACCCCAGGAGTGTATTGGGGGCCCTAGATCTCAACTAGGGTCTTTGTCATCCTCGAGGAGAATGGCTCTTGCAGCTGCTTAATTTTAACACTCCCTCTCAGCAAGAGAGGAATTCTCAGCGACACCAAGCTTGTCTCGAAAGTACACAAAATTTGTCAACGACAGCGGCTTGGTTAAAATATCTACAGTTTGTTCCGTCGTCGGAACATACTGAATACTGAGAATGTTCTTCTTCACCATGTCCTGAACATAGTGATATCTCATCTCAATGTGTTTCGATCTGTCATGAAA
>JASDQU010245036.1:253426-266506 GCA_032191745.1 Picea mariana
TAATCAATTCCTTCTTTCTGAGAGAAGCCACGAGCCACAAATCTAGCTTTGAATTTTTCAACATTACCATCTGTTGCATGCTTTATTTTGTAAATCCATTTAGAGGTTACTACTGATTTGCCTTGAGGTCTTGGAACCACTTCCCATACATCATTCTTCAATATTGACTCGTACTCTTCTATCATGGCATCCTTCCACACTTTATGTTTGGCAGCCTCATCAAAGTTGGAGGGTTCCGAGTCAATCACAAGATTCAACTTAGTTATCAAACCTAAGTATTTATCTGGCTTCTTGCATTCTCTAAAAGTACCTTTAGGTGCTGCATGCTTTTCTGCTTCCTTTAAAACTTCATGGCACCATGTTAGCTTCCTTTTGACAGGAGGTTTCTCTAGGGGAAACTCAACAGAATCCCTTATGGGATCCACTGAAGGCTCTCTGGCCTCCTCCCTCTGCTCATCTAAAAGTGGTGAATCTGAAGGTTCTAGAGATGGAGCTTCCTGCTCCTCTATATCACATGGAAGTTCTCTGGAACGACGAAAGGTGGCTTCCTCATGGAAGGTCACATCTCAAATGACCTCTATGTACCTTTGCCCTGGTAGATAGATTCGATATGCTTTTGAGGTCTCACTGTACCCCACAAAAGTGTCTTTCTTTCCAGAGGGCTCTAGCTTAGTCCTCTTTTCTTTTGGTACATGAATGTAGACAAGACTACCAAAAATTCTCAAATGATCAACTAAGAGTTTCTTACCGGTGAAAACTTCTTCTGGAGTTTTCTCTTCCAGGGCTTTATTAGAACACCTGTTATGAATATCGACTGCAGTACTCGCCGCTTCGTCCCAAAGAGACAATGGAAGATTTTGATCATATATCATGGCTCTGGTTGCTTCGCAAATTGTCATGTTCTTTCTTTCCGCAACCCCATTCTGTTGGGGATTATAAGGCACGGTCAGCTCCCTCTTAAACCCAGAAGCTCGGCAGAGATCATCATACTTGTGGGAGTCAAACTCTTTTCCATTGTCTGTTCTGAAAACACGGATATGTCTACCTGTCTGATTCTCAACAGGATTCTTAAAATCCTGAAAATTACTGAAAGATTCATCTTTAGTTTTCAAAAAATAAATCCAGGTGTTGATCGCTTATTCAACTAAGGGGTCAACTCCATGTACCATGAAGATATGCATCAACAAATGCAAACATGTCGAAGACTATTTGGTTCTACTGGGCAATTTTTGCCTCCAGCACATATTTTTGTAATCGAAATTTCCGCACCCCTGCGTGGGTTAATAATGTAATAGGTCTGCATGGATCATAGTTAGGTCAGTTACCTTGGAATTTCTTYGTTAGGAGAGTTCCTTTCACTGAGTGTTTTTTATCCTCGGGTTATTAATTTGGCTTTTCAACCTTATTAATCTCCCTTGAGTTTTTCACTCCCACCAGCAATAATTCCTCCAAAGTGGTGAAAAGTGTTCTAATGGAGTTATCCTCTGGTAGCTAGTGTTTAGGAATGATGTAAATGACCATGTATGACATCTCAGAAAGTTTCACGAAATTCCGTCGAGTCTAGATAGGTTTTTTTTAATTAATTAAAATTGCCTAAGGTTGGGTAATTTAATTAATTATTTTTTATTATTTTTTAGCAAATATTGTAAAAACTAGGTCCTTAGGCTTTTGCTAGGGGTATTTGTGCTCAAAAGAAATGGAATGAAACCCCCTACACCCTTGGACCAAGTTTCAGCTCAGTCGGACAACTTTTGCTAGGTGTCTGTCCACCAGGAGTCTCAATCAGTCAAAACAGCAATTTTAATTGCTAAGTCATGACTTAGAAAAAATGTCATTTTTGTAAATTTTCGGCAAATAGGTGAAAGTAAAGGTGGAAAATGATGAGAAAGGTGTTTCCTAACCTAAACCAACCTTACCCAACCTTTTTACACCCCCTTACCCACTCACTCACTCAAACCCTCACGCCCCTAGGGGGATTTGTGCCCCCTCTCCATGCAAAAACGTTTAAACTTTGATTTAAATGAGTTGTGGGCCCCTCCCTCAAGTGGTGCGTCCTTCCTAGCCTCCCACGTCACCTCCTAAGTGTGTCCCACCCCCTCCACCTCACATCCAACTCAGTACCCAAGCCAAAACCCTAAGTGGTGCGCCCCTCCTCTTGAGATTCTCTCTTTTGGTTTGGGTGTGACACTTGGCAATGATCCAAGAGGGGTCGTTTTGCCTCTAGAGGTATAAATAGAACCCCTCCCTCACTCTTTTCTTCACCATCTCTTGAGCTATTGTTATGCTACCGGATTTTTGCCTCATCTCTCTCATTTGTCCATCTTGCTCTCACTTCCATTTTGCTCTTGAGAGATTTGGAGCAACTAGTTGTTGCAAGTCTCTCCCTTGGATTAATAGAAAGGCTTTGGAGAATTTTGAAGTAACAAAGATTAGTCTTGCTACTTCCATGCACATGAGGTGATAGTGTTTCTTTATGCATTTTGTGGAATATTGAGTAGATCTCTTGGGTAAATTAGTTTACTTGGATAGGTTAGGCAATAGTGTAGTTGTTGGCCTAAATGTGTTGGGTAATTGATGATATAAATTAGTTTATGTTATTTGCTTATGCAAGCCATTCTCTACTCTTGTATCTCACATGGTGTTTCAAAGTTTGCAGGTTTACTTCAAGGGTTTTGTTGGGATAGCTTCAAGCACGAAGTTACCCTCATAGCTCTCCCAAACTCCATAGTTTTTCCTTTCCTATCTTATTTTCTGCTCATTCATATCAGATTCGGTTTTGCTAACAATCTTAGATAGGTCACGTCAATTCAATACTTTTTCTGAAATTTGTATGTAGGAAATTTCCATTGAAAAATGGAAGTTTTCTTAACTTTCTTGTGTGTTGTGCAGCATTTCTCGCAAGCAATAGCTTGTTGGTTTTTGCAGGTTCTTACCAGGTCAAGGGGTTATGCTGCCCATTTTCAATCACACAACACACCAAAGGCTCCTTCCTTGATTGGATAACAAACACCCAACCTTTCCTCTTTCCTTCTAGTATTGTAGCAAGCCCCCGGGAATTTCCCTTGAGGCTTGTATTCCTGTAATAAGTTTTTTATTTTTGTAAAGTTGTTAGTGCCTACTCCTTGGGTGAGAGATTGGCAAAGCCAACCCCCCAAAATCATGAGGCTAGGGTGTACTTTAAATTTCCTGCAATCTTTCATTCTTTTGCCCCACTTGTCATTAGGGCAAGGTTGTGTGGCTAGGATTGTTTTAGTGGTAGTTTAACTATTTAAATTCCAACCCCCTTTGGCACAAAATAGGAAGGCTTGCCTCCACCTTGTGCCATTGTGAGTGGTTTGTAGTTTTTGCATTTCATTTCAAGTCTTATTTTCCTTGTTGCCTACACCTTGGATGAGAAGTTGGCAAAGCCAACCCCCAATATAGTATGGCTAATTTAGTTGTGTATTTTTGATATGTTTATGCTCATGGTTAAAATCATCTAGAAGTAGATCTCACACAACTAAATTTTAGCTTAAGCCCATGGAGGCATAGATTTATTTTCATGCCTTAAGTTTCTCATTTTGCAAGTTTCTTTTTCCTAGCACTTATCTTAATACAAGACACATATGGGTAAATGGTGATGGTTTAAGGCAAATCCTTTTCATTTACAAGCTTTTGTCCCTTAAGCATTTATTTTCTTTTAAACTTGCAAACACACATGGATATGTTAATAGTGTAGAAGTAACCTTTTCATTTCAGCAAGTCATTTCAAGTTCCTTATGTGTTTTCCATGCTATAATCTCATGATTTAGAGCAACTTTTCTTGCTGGATAAAAGTTTCGGTTTTGGCAATATTTCACAGTTTTTGAGCAAGTAAAAATCATTTAAACACACCCAAGCACCTAAAAACACTTAGTCCATATGCCTAATAACTTATTAGACTTAATAGGACACCTTAATTCACCATCTTCGCCATTTAAAATGGGGTTTGAGGAAGGCAACGGAAGGTGCTAGGCCGGGGACGGTCTCATGGCACGCAGCGTCCTTTCCGAAAGTACTTGGATCTTAGGGTTGACTTGTGAAGCTAGAGTAGGCCTTGTTGCCTCACTTCTTGAGCATCCAACAGCCACTTGGTAATTGGGGGAGGAGAATTTTGGGTTGACATTTAGCTAGGAGTAACTCAACACTTAATAATCTTTAATCAACTCTTTAATCCACTAAACACTTGGGCATCTTCTTTATTGGTATATCTTGTGTGGTTGGCATCTAAGTAACACTTGCAAGCACTCTTTCACCTTTACATATACATGCAAGTCTAACTTTTGCTTTGTGGATTAATCATCTAAGTTGTCACAGTTGCGTTTTGGATGCACTCATTCTTTAAAAGCTTGTCTTATTTAATTAGTGTTCTTTGTGGTGTGATCCCTCAAGAGGTTGTGCATCCCCTTTGGAGGCACTATCTTGTTGGGTCTTGAGTGTTTTGGTTGCCATTGATAAGCAGTCCAATAGAGTAAGTGTTATTGGGGCATGCTTGGATTGATGTGTTGATGATCTTCATGTTTTGAATCTCCTTAATTCCTGCACATACAAGCACATGGTTAATTAATCTCTTTGTATTATTTGTATAATCTTGTGATAGTTTTAGAACATTCAATGTTGTGGCTATTGTATCATCTACTCRTCTTGTATCTCTTTGTATCTTTGTATCTTGTAACTCTTAGATATTCTTGTTGTAGTTGTGTATCTTGTTGTATATCTTTTGCTTATAGTTGTTGTAACATCTATCATTCTATTATTTAGTTGTAAGTATTTGTATCTAACATTGTTGTGGAATAGTTGTACTCCTTGTAATCTTTTGTAATCAGTTTGTAATCAACCTCCCTCAAACTCTAGTTGACCCCCTTTGCCCAATCTTAGGCACTAGTCCTAGTTGTCCTAGGAAAAGGATTTGTTTGTCATAATTGAATTGTTGCACATTGCATTGTTGCCTTTGCATCATAAGCTAGATTTTCCCCAACCTTAAACTAATTAAAACCAACTCCTAGAACATAACGTTAATCTCATCTAGTAACTAGGGTCTACCCCCCTTGGCTTCCCTAGGAGTAAGCCTAGATGGGAGAGGTTCAAGTCAAAGTGATAGCGCGGGCTTTGAACCTAGGCATTGTGCCTCCAAGGACACACTAAGTGAGCAGGACTTAGCTCACATTTGCAAGTGTGTATAAGGACGGCAACACCAAGTTTTACGAGAACAATCATCAATAAAAATGATATAATAAAGACAACCATTCATGGACGAAGCAGTCATAGGTCCACAAAGATCAGAATGAATAAGATCTAAGATACCATTAGTTTTTCTATTACTATGAGGGTAAGCTTTCTTTGTATTTTTACCAAGAGCACAGCCTCTACAAATACTATCATGCTCAAAAGAAAAAATTGGCATACTTGTTACCATCTTTTGCAAACCTGGGAGAGCATTATAGTTGAGATGTCCAAACCTTTTGTGCCATAGTTCGCAGGGGTTGATCATCTCATGAGCTAATGCTTGAATAACTTGACCAGTGACTTTGTAAAGTCCACCTTCTTGAGCTCCGATTGTCATGGCCGAGCTCATACTTTCATTTGAGGGCCACATAAGAGCCTTTCCTTTGGAGAAGGCTACTGAGTACCCTTTACTTTCTAGAACTGCAACTGAGATAAGATTTTTCTTTAATCCAGGAACATAAATAATTTCTTCAATATGAAATACATTGCCTGACTGAAGCTGGAAGGATGTTGATCCAACTCCTTTGATGGCATTAGTGCCATCATCACCCAATTCTACCTTCACATTGAACTTCTTATCTCGATAGTTCACAAGGTTTTGTTTAAAGCCTGTCATGTGCTTGGAGGCCCTGCTATCCACTAACCAAATTTCTTTTGATTTGGTGACAATACCGGAGAGAGCTGAAACAAGATAACTTTCTTTACGTTATTCTTGTTCTTTAGTAGCAACTCTGGTTTTCTTTCTTTGAGGCTATTCTTCCTCAGTTGCAACTGAAGCATGGAACCTGCCTTTCCGTTTCTGTTGTGAAGGAGGGTTCATGCAGTCTTTTGCATAATGACCTAGCTTCTTATAGTTAAAGCATCTTACTTTAGATAAATGAGAATGAAAGTGAGAGTGCTTACCTTGGGGTTTCTTACCTTTGCCTTTGTGCTGAGGAAACCTCTTCCATTTCTTGGCTTTGACTAAAAGAGCATGATCTTTCACAATTGAGGGTTCATTTATGCTTTCAAGTCTACCCTCTTCTTTCAAACAATCATGCCATAATCTCTCAAAGTTGGGCTAAACTTCTCTTGCATTTACTGATGAGAGAAATGTCTCCCATGATTCAGGAAGACCATCTACTGTTGTTTGTACAAGGTCATTGTCATCTACTGCAACTCCAATTGTTGCAAGTTGATCTCTTGTTTGGGCAATTTGGAAAAGAAGGCAAAGATAGTTTCATCCTTTCCCATCTTTAATGTACATAGTTGTTTCTTCAAAGTCCTCTTATGAGTTGCAGTCTTCTTTTCATACAGATTTGCTAGGGCATCAAAGCATTCCTTAGATGTCCTTAGATGTGCAATAAGAGGCATCATGTTGTCTTTAACTGAGTCAAAAATTACCATCTTGGCTTTGGCCTACCTCTTCTTATAGGCTGCTCTTCCTGCATTTGAAGTAGGTTCTTCCATCACCCTGGTAACCAGCTCATCCAAGTCACATTCTTCTAGAATATTAAAGACCCTAGCCTTCCAGGCATTGAAGTTTGAAGCTCCTTCAAGCCTATCTTCTGCTTTGACTGAAGATGAAGCCATACTGAAAACAAGATCTGATATAAAACAAGCTTATTGTTGATCTGCAAAACAAACCCTTAAGTGTGGATCTATGCAGGCTCAAAATTCTGCCACAATTGAGCTCTTTTCACGCCCTAAGCTCTGATCCCATGTTATAATTTAAAGGAAAAAACTAGTAGCTAGGTCAAAACAAAAAAATTTATATAACTTTCCAAACATTAACTAATGTAATTAATGATCAGCAAAACATTAAAAATTTCTGATAGCATAAAATGGTAAGTAACTGAATATTTACTTAACTATTACCTTAACAAAACAAAGAACAAATTTACCTGAGGTGCTTGCTGCTATCCTCTTTTCTATATGCTCAGAAAAAGCGTTAAGGGTCATGGATCAAACCCTCAGGAGTAGATCTCATCATGATCTTGTGAATAGTTTTGCCGAGAAGAATCTTTAGGGAAATATCAGAAAACTAACTAGCATACCAATCATCAAGTAAAGGGCTTAAACAAGGACACCACTGTCCAATCTAGAGGCTGAAAAGAAGGCCACTAACAGCCTTAACAAAAATTGTCCAACAATATAGTGTTGCTACAACAATAGACAAAACTAACATAGCAGTTTTAGGGCTGCTTCATCAAACCCTGATTAGGGTACTAATTGTTGTAGGATAGGTAGCAAACACAAGTCACAAAAGGAGGACAGCGGCAGCAACAGGTGGCACCAGCAATAAAACAGGGTCAGCATACAAGTGGCACCAATAAAGAGACAGCGGCAGCAAGCAGGTGGCACCAGCACTGAAGCAGAGGCAGCATAAAGGTGACGACACCAACAAGAATATAGCAACAGGATGGAAGGGAGAAGAGGAACTGTCCTAAAGGGGGCCGCAACCTATATCCAGCAAGAGAACTGATCCAAGGAGGGCCGCACCCTATACCCAGCAAGAGAATGTTGATCCAAGAACGGTCGCACCACTTCACAACCAGAACAAAGGGAGCCGCAGCAAAAGCTCAGACCAAGACTTGGCTTAGAGAGAAGAGTGAAAGTGTCTAATGAGAGGAGAGGTCTCTCCCTTTTATAGTTTGGTAGGTAGGTTAGGGTTAGCAAAATTAACCCTAACTTTAGGGTTAGATTAAACCCTAATAATTTAAACAAATTAAACAATTAATATTTTAATCATAAAATATTAATTAGAATAGTCAACAAGTCAAGGAGGGGGGATCCAAAGTCAAGGCGGCTAGCAAAGAACCAAACCACATAACATTAAGGAGGACGAGGCTCAAGCAAGGGGTTGCAAAKATAATAAGACTAGGTCAAGGGGGGGTTCTTCTTTAATGGCAGAATGTCCACATGAGTCTCATTATATAACTTATAAGCTTTTATCATCCCAGCATAAGAGGAAGGTCAATGATGTGATCATGTCCCTTTTCTTAACTGCTCCTAGGTCTCATGGACCATCCCGGGAAAGATCACACATCATCTCGGCTTGGTACTTAACCAAGAAACTGCCTAGTCCCAGACCAGAATACCCCAGAACACAATTGGGGGCCCTAGATCACAACTAGGGTCTTGTCCACCAAGATACACAACCAAGGATCAATCCAAGCATCGAGCAAGGATTCCCTGGACCACATCCATGGGCCCTAGAACACATCTAGGGACTTATATCATCAAACTGCTTGGTCCTTGACCAAGAACCCCAGCAATACACTGGGGGCCCTCACTGGGGTCTTTTTCCATGGCTCTAACTGCCTGGTCCCAGACCAAGAACCCCAGGAGTGTACTGGGGGGCCTAGATCTCAACTAGGGTCTTTGCCATCCTCCAGGAGAATGGCTATTGCAGCTGCATTAATTTTAACACTAATTGTCTCTAATGCTTTGGAAACATGATTTAAAATCTTAAAAAAAAAATTTGTTAAAATTTAAATATTTGATGTATTTTTTTTAAAACCAGTTCATTGAAACCGATTCGACCGGTTCATTACCGGTTCCGGTTGGACGCTTGACCAGTTCAGGTTCCGGCTCCGGCTTTTAAAACAATGGGTAAAAATATATTTTCCAGCTATTAGAAATTGAGTTTTCTAGAATAAATTTATGGGTTTGACTCTAGGGGAATTTTGACCCCTGTTTATTGCAAGTAGTTTCCAAATTGCTGAAACTCCATTTTACTTGTAGATCTGAAGCGTTAGGCTGTTATTATTGTTGCTTACTTGCTGCCCAATCTTCCCCAACCATAGATCTATTGATCTAGTGTGTTTTCACACTTTTGGGTAGCCTCAAAGGGCATTTTGCTTGTTGGTTTTATGAGTTTATTCTACTTTTGCAGATCTGAAAACTGCAACACAGCAATATTTTTGTCCACTTTCTATCACTTGTCAAGAGGTATTTCAAGGTATTCATCTCCCAATTGATAAGGCCATCTAACACTCAATTTTGTGCTATTTCAAGAGGCATTTCCTGCAGTTTGAGTGCCTTTCTAGTTGCTGGTCTATGTTTTTCCTACAGTTTGTTTTACCATTTCAGATCAATAATTGCATAATTAACTCCTACCTTCACCATAGACATCACATTCAGTCACTGGTCTACTTATCTTAGGTGAAGTTGTTTGTATTTAGATTTGGGAAGTCTCCCATAGCCTTTAGTAGGAGTTTGGCTTAAAGAGTGAAGATTCGTGCCAAGGTGACAATGGGCACTTATCTTGTGTGGTACCAACTTAGCGCCTCGAGACGATCTTGTCAAGACCGCTAAATCGGGTGGTAACATTTTTTGGCGCCGTTGTTAGGGAACAAGATCGTTTGGACCGACATTCCAACGACATCATCTTGGTGAGTTATTTTTGTTTGTGTCTTGGTGAGATTACCGCTATTATTGCTAAATTGCAGTATCTCATCTGGAAACTCCACTTGAACAAAACACAACAAGAGATACAGTACAAGAAGCAACTTTCCAAAGTTAATAATTAAGGTATATTGGCGACTCCATATCTATGGTAATTTTACGATTGGTAAGCAAATTTTTGAGTTTAAGGATTCATCATCCTATGTGTTGAAGTATAAGTTTTAATAAGAAGGCTTCTCTTGATTATATATTTGTTCCTTTGGATCTACCATGCATTTCAAGACATTCACATTTTCACGTAGATAATATGCATATTCATGTCCCAAAGTTTAATTGAAATCTGTGTCTAGTTGTGAACTTCTTGGAGTCTTTTATGAATTATGTGGTTGATACTAACATCATATTTGAGGATAACTTAATGAAATCATTTGCATGGTCAATGCAAGAACATGAAGCATAAATACCAAAATTGTGGAGTCACCGAATATATGTTGAGAAATATGAAAATTGCATACCAATCATATAAATACCAAATATGTGGAGTCACCAGTATAACTAGAGAAATATGAGAATTTGGGTTCATAAATAGCTTACCAATACTTCGAATCAATCCCAAGTTACCTTTAAATCTCTCTTTATGGGAATTACCTCTTGCGATGCATCAATTTTTATATTTTTTTTGAGTGGAGTCGCCAGATGAGACAATCAAGGTTAGTATTCAAAATAATCTCATCAAGATACAAATAAAAGAAAACTTACCCAATAATCTAGAGGGATAATGTCGCCTAAAGCCAAGAAACGAACCCTCCTCAGCAACGGTGCCAAAAAATGTTATCGCCCAAACTAGCAGCCCTTGGGGGGATTCTATGGGGATAGCACGATACAAGAAATGCACCATTGTCACCTTAGTACAATCCCCCCTTCACTTTAGGCCAGTTTCTGGATTCTATTACACACCTCAATATACGTTCGATAGACCAGTGCCTCAGTGGCCAAATGCCTAGAGAATATTCAACCAAGTGTTAGGGCAATAAAGCTACAATATAAAGAGGGTTAGGAGATCATTATAAGAGTGTTGAGATCCTAAATAAATAGTTATAGCACAAAATACAAACAAGCACTATGATTTCCGTCTTTAAATGAAGAAACAAACACTTTTTACCGCACAAGAGTGAGATATTATTGCATAAATCCAGGACCAATGATATACCTCAGTTATACCTTGATTGAATGTTGTAAGATGGACTAACTTGCTGCTGTCCAAAGATTCCAGAATCTGATTTATGATAAAAAAAAATTGAAATTGCAGATTTTGGGTGAGGAAAACTGCCCTAAGAGTGCCTAAAATAACTTAGAATGATGAATCTTGGGTACTTCAGCTAGGGCAATGAATAAACCTTGCAAAAACACCCCAGCAATGATAAATTGCAAGTGCAAATGAATAATAGTCAAACAATTATCTCAAACTTGCAAAAATGGTGATGAATCCCCCTAGGGTTTTACCAAAAATCTCCAAGATGAAATATAACAACAATGAACCGCTTAGAAGATGAATTTCACCGTTAGAATGTGTTAGATAAACTTAATAAACAATTCCAAAATGAAATATGTGTTGAGATTTGGGTACCTTGGAAAGTGGTCCCCTTGTGTTTGTGAGCCTCTAAACACAAGTGGGAAATACTTTGTACCATGTACCATGTACTTTATGTCTAATTTCACTTTGACTTAGGAGATTTAAGTCAAAAGTGAAATTTGGTCATTTTAGCTTAAAATGACTATTAATTCACTTTGTGGGTGAATTGAGGGACATAAAGTGAAACTATGGAAACTTGAGTAAAGTGGGTTTTGAGTTGAGATTCTTTTGGAGAGATCTCAACCATTGATTAGAAATGGGATGAGATGATCTCATCCACCCAACTTTTAGGTTTCCTTATGTTTCCTTAAGAGGGGCGCATAGGGCAAGGAGAGGCTCATTCACTTGTATGTTCACCAAGAGAGTTTGGAGAAGGGCAAGAGGATGAGAATGTAAGCATTGGGAGAGGAGAGCTTGGGCGCCTCCTTTCATGGAGGGCTCATGAAGCCTTAGGGCCCAATTTATTTGTGGTGGTTGTTCTTGCTAGGAGGAGGGCGCACAGCTAGCAGGGAGGTCTTGCAGTGGTCAGATTGCTTTGAGGACAGTTTTAGAGGAGAGGCAGCAAACGAGAGCACATTGTGGTGCAAGGGTTTTTCCATAAGAGCTTCAGGGAGCCAGGGCGCTTCATTTCAGTGGATAGAGCAATATTTGAGGAGGGCGCATCTCTCACTCTTGGACTTGTGTCGCAACTTGAGACAAGCTGTTATTGTATCAGGTTCATTTGTTTCATGTACTTGTTGTATTCCACCTTCTATTCTCCACATATATATACTTCCATTCCAAACTAGTTTTCCCCGAGGGGGCTTTATCCAGGGTCATGTTGAGCAAAAATACTTGTGTTCATTTCATGCATGCTTAGAATTGTAAATCAGCATTTAAAGTTGTAAAGATCTAGGAGGTAGTGTTATTTGTTTTGAGTATATTGCATGTGCTAACATTGGGAAAATATAACACTTGCAAGGGCACCTCAAAAGGACACTTAACCATTAAAACTATGAGCAGAAAGTACTTGACTGTTTGCTCTCCTAAAACAGCAGCAAAGGACAGTCACAGAGATTGAAACTTAGAGCCCAACAAGAGGTCAAAGACAGACCTGTTGGGTAGCCTCATAGTACCTCAGAAAATCTACAATATGAACTAGAGTAAGGTTAGATTTCACCTTTTAGGGTTAAACCCTCGCTTTAGGATTTCACCAATTTTAATTTTTATTCTTGTAATTTAATTTCCAGAATTAGTAAACCTTCAAAATCAGCCACAAAACATTAAATATAACCTTGAAGCACAATACCAATAGGCCCAATTTGTCCAAGGTTAGAAATAAACGATGAAGCGCAAACCCTTGGATAAAGATGTCTAGAAAATAAAAGTAAATTGTTAGCTTTGCACTGGACAATGAAATAAATATTTTTGATGGTTTATATTTTATATTTTTTGTATTTTATAAGACATAAAAGAAAATAATCAAAATTTTTGGGGTTTCGGTTGGTGAATGTTGGGAGTTAGGGCTTAGCCTTATCTCCACCTAAGGCTTATGGGGTCAAGAAGTATGCCCCTCTAAGAATTGGTTATCAATGTTTATGGATTAGAACTAGAGACTAAGGCCACAAAACTAGTAGTCGCTTTGTTAATCAAAACAAACCATGAAAACCAAGGCCCTAAAAGAAGAGTTTCCCCAAGGGAATAACCTTCACCAACAAGATCAACAAAAGACTTGAAAAGAATACTTAAAAACCTTGCCAAGGAGTATAGAACTAATGAACACAAGAGATAAGCACTTACCAAATCATTTTAGGGAAAAAGGAAGAAATACAAAC
>JASDQU010245036.1:341617-358937 GCA_032191745.1 Picea mariana
AGCCACATTCATTTGTGTTGTACCAGGGGTTGTTGTGAAACTCACACCACTTTTTTGTGTCTTTCTTAGACTTCTCGTTACCCTTCTTTTCCTGTGTCTTGGACTGGCTCTCTTGAGGTTGTCCTTCTTTGCTCTATCCTTCATTCTGTGAGTTAGGGTTTCCTTTGCCATGATTCTATTTGGGTGCATTTTCAAACCCGAACCCCTGCTTACTCTATTGCTTGAATTTATGGTCAATTTTGACTACATATCAATAAGCAACACCCAATGAGGAGATGTCCAAGAAATCCATCTTTGTTTGGATGTACCTATGTATACCACTGCGATACTTCAAAACCAGGTGTCGCTCAGAGTCTTTGATACCAAACTTTGAGCACAAGGTGTGAAAGATGTTAGTGTACTTTGGCACTGTCTGATCTCTTTTCTGACGCAGAGTCGTCCATCTCATGTATTGGTCATCATAGTTTCTGACAAGTTAGAAATCCTCCTTTAAGGCATCTACAAAGGCCACCCAAGTGGGTTCTCTCCTGAATGGTGTAGATTCATCTATGGTGTATTATTATCGAACAAATCAGTAAGTGCGGACACAAACTAATCTCCCTAACTTCCACAAGAAGCTAGAACAAAACAAGACAGAATACAAACTTCACCTTAGACTTCATTGTCATATAAACTAGTTTAGAGAGGAATGAGAGACATACCTTCTAAATGACGCTTGATCCTCACTAGTGTGGTCCTTGTCGCTCCATCTTTAGATTTGCAGGATGGCAAACTTGTTTAAGAAGCACAAACCAACAAAGAGAGAGAGAACAAAGATATATATATATATATATATATATATATATATTCTAATGAATTCTATGTATAAAATCAAGGAGTTATACAATAAAAGCCAAGACACCTTTATAGGGAAGAAATGTATTGTTGCATTATATTAAAATGGAAAGTGGAGAATACAACCCATGCCTTGATGTTGCAAGATCCCTTTCAATGGATCTTTGNTAATTCTATGTATAAGATCAAGAAGTTATACAATAAAAGTCAAGACACCTTTATAGGGAAGAAATGTATTGTTTCATTATATTAAACTGGAAAGTGGAGAATACAACCCATGCCTTGATGTTGCAAGATCCCTTTCAATGAATCTTTTCTCCAACACACACCTTTTCTCCAATGCCTTTGAGGAAGAAGATCCACAATCTGACTTAGAGAGCTAAAGAAAAGCTATCTCAAGTATAATCTATAGCAGAACTCTTCATGCATATGAAAACCTTAGCCTTTTCCATGAGAGATCCCTCTTTATATAGGGTGAAAGAGGGATGGATGAGGAGATTAGGATGATCCCACTAAATGAGAGAAGCGAGTAAGATCCAAACTGATCGAAGGCTACCTCATCTTCTAGAAGGTTCCCTTCTAGAACATTCGTGAATTTTGACTTTTCCCTTGCTTAAACATATTCGCACCCTATGCACAGGCAACCTGCGATGACGCCGTAGTCCATATTTGGTGCAGAGTGCGATGATCAAGCATCGTCACACCCCAAGCATAGAGTAGGGTGCGACGATATTCCTTGTCATAGTTTTTGAGAGAGGAAAAGCAAACTACTTTTCTCATGGAGAAAGTCTTTTTTAATGTTTTCAGGGAACATGTAAGTGAGTTAAGCACACGTCATCAGTTGATCACTGGGGTGACCAAAATAATGTGTAACACTCGAATCTTGAACAAGGACAGAGAGAAAAATGTCCATATCCGAGATAAATATCATCAGGATCTCCACACAAAGGGGAATCAAGTCATAATCGTTATTTTAGACTTCCAATAGAAGGTAATACAAAGGACCTCAGGGAAATCTAGGAAGAAAATGGTAAAAACTGACAAGAAGATATAGGGGAGGAGGTCAGAAAAGGTAAAGAAAAAGAAACCCTGATTATAAGTGGGGATTCCACATCAAAATCTTCCCCAAGTCATACCCTAGAGCTTCCAGAATTTTTAGAAGATGAGAGGCAAGACACATCCGACAATGATACTGATCTTGAGGTCACTTAGCCAACCATATCAAAAAAACCAGAAAGAAAATCTCAAAGAAATAAAAGAGAATTGGTTGCAGACAAAGAAAAAGAACTAGGCATCCAAAAAACAATAGAGGAAGCATTAAAAAAAGAAGGAAAATCAGAGAAAAACAAGGCCTCCCAGCACAAGGGAGAAACATCTCAACCCTCTAAAGGGGGGGCACCAAAATCCACTTATAAATGATGAAAGTTGTCTCCTGGAATTGTAGAGGACTAGGGAGAAAGGATAAAAAACAAGAAGTCGTAAAACTGTTAAAACTAGAAAATCCCTCAATCCTCCTACTCCAGGAGACAAAAATAAGGGACCTAGAAACCCTCCAAGATATTCAAAAAATATGGAAAAAAGGTGAAGGAAAAGAAATCAGTTCTAGAGGTGCCTAGGGAGGAATAGGTACATTCTGGAATGAAGAAGATTTCAATTTAGAAGACCAAGTGCAGTATCAGTTCTGGATGATGGTTTCCCTAACCAGGAAATCTACAGGTATGGTTCACTCCATCATAAATTTCTATATTCCAAATAATTTATTGGAAAAGACAGAATGTTGGCGATCCCTCCAAGATCTGGCCATTGAAAATCCCACTCAAAACTTTATCATTGTCGGGGACTTCAACACACTAAGAGGTTTAAAGGAAAAACGACAGGGCACTATTGTATGAGATCAATTCAGAGAAAGGATGGATGATCTTATCTCGTATTTGGATCTCTTTGATGTCCCTTTTGTCAAAGGGATGTACACTTGGAACAATAGAAGAGCAGGTCCAAGACACATAATGACTAGACTGGATCGATTCTTAATAAGAAGCTCCTTTCCGGATCTTCCAGACAAATCCTTCTCCTCGAATCTCCCCTGGGTAGGTTCGGACCATCTCCCCATCTCGTTAACCCACAAATCACACAAAAAATGGGCCCCCATTCTCTTCAGATTCAATCCCCTCTGGATGGAGCGGACAAAGTTCCTCCCCTCCATTTCCCAAATATGGAATAAATGGATTACATGATCTCCAAACTATATTTGGGAGCACAAGCTAAAGCTGGTGAAGGGTCTCCTCAAAGATTGGGAAAAAAACTCGAACCAAAACAATGCCAGAGACAAAAATCTTTAGCTCGAAAACATATAGGAGGAAATGGAGACAAAAGAGGTACAACAAAACCACATTACGATCGAACAAAAAATTCACAAGGAATACAAGCAAGCACTAACTGAAGAAGTAATCACCTGGAGATTAAAATCTAGAAGTCTTTGGTTGAAAGTAGGGGATCAAAATACTTCCTTCTTTCACAGACAGGAAGAAGCTAGAATTTGGGCTAATCAAATTTCTGAAATCAAAAATTCAGAAGGGGAAATTATAAAGGACTTTGATCAAATCAAGCAACAAACTACAAATTAGTTCCACAAGCTCTATTCTACAAATGGAAGAGAAGAAGATGACATAGTTGATGCTCTTCTCAGGCACATTCCAGGAAAGCTATCAGAGGATGATAATCTTCATCTTAATAGACAAATTGAAGAAGCCAAAATTCTAAAATCCATCCATCAATTCAATGAAGAGAAAGCTTTGGGACCAGACGGTTTCACCATGCACTTCAGTAAAAAATGTTGGCACATAATCAAGAATGAATTCATCAGAATGATAATATTTGTCCACAAATAAAAAAAAAATGGGAGGAGCCACCAACTCCTCCTTCTTGGTTCTCATCCCGAAAGAAATGGCGCCTCTACACCGGACCGATTTAGACCCATTTCTTTATGTAATATTTTTTATAAAATCATAACCAAAATCATTGCTAACAAGTTGAATCCTCTCCTCAGATATTTAATCCTTCCAAATCAAGGAGGCTTTGTGGCAAGTCAACATATATGGGACAATTTTATTCTGGTTCAAGAGGCAATTCACTCCAGCAACTCTTGAGGAGAACCAGGTATGGTAATAAAATTGGATATGGAAAATGCTTTTGATAGAGTAGAGCATGCTTTTATTTATAAGGTTATGAAAAAAATTGGGTTCAGTCAAGACTTCATTTATTGGATGGGAGCTTGCATTGCTTCCCCTTGGATCGCTCCTCTTTTAAATGGAAGACCAACCCCCTTCTTTAAGGCCTCCAGAGGTTTAAGAAATGGTATCCCACTCTCCCCACTCCTATAAGTGATCATGGCAGAGACTCTTAATCGAACTTTGGAGTGGGAAAGCAACAATGGCTCAATCCTAGGAATCAAAATAGCCCAGAGGGTAAAAAGAATCAATCACTCACAATTTGTTGATGACACAATCTTCTTGAGTGGAGCTTCAAAAACCACGACCAATAGACTAAATCAAGTTCTAGACATTTTTCTCACAGTCTCAGGTGAGCTCCTCAATAAGACAAAGTGCCAAATTTACGTTTGGAATTTCTCTGCTACTATCAGAAAAAGAATCGCTCAAATCCTGGGATTCAACATCTCAGTGGACTGGAAAACCTTCAAATATTTGGGACTACCTCTGTGCCTAAAATAATTACCTGGTGAGTTCTGGCATAGTTCTCTTCAAAAATTCAAGGAAAAGATGGAGTCTTGGGGCTCAAGGTGGCTCAATCCAGCAGGAAGGGTGATCCTGATTAAATCATTCTTCTTTGTTCTTCCCCTCTTTCAATTCTCTTCCCTCCTAGCTCCAAAGGGAATTCTAAAAGACTTGGCCCAGCTCATCCACAAATTCTTGTGGCAAGGGAGAAAATCTAATTTCAAAAAATTCCACCTTGTGAATTGGGACACAATCACCCTTCCCAAAATAAGTGGGGGTCTAGGAATCAGAGACCCCGAAGTGGCCAACTTAGCAATGGGAGCCAATATTATTTGGAGGATAGTCACATGAAAAAAGGAATGGTGGAAAATGACTATAACATAAAAATATAGAATGGGAGGAAGAAAAATATGCATGGATAACACTCCTGATACTCAACCTGGATCACAAATCTAGAAACTAATAAGGGAAACCATTTCCTTATTCAAGGAGAACCTATCTTGGATGGCGAGAAATGGAAACATGATTAGACTATGGAAAGACCTGATACTGGGAGTGGATCTCAACTCTTGTGAAGCAGAAACTAGTTACCTGAAAAGATGGCTGATAGATGAACACAAAAGCACCCTCTATGACATTTCAACTTGGAATGAGAATCGAAGTTTGAAGGAGTGGAAATTGGGAGGTGTCCCTGATCACTTGAAAAATCAAGCTCAAACCCTGTTCTCATCCCTAAAAGGGGCATCTCCTATTCTCAGACTCACCCCAGGTAGCCGCGGGTGGGGTATGAATGGATACTCAGTAAAAGATGGTTATAACACGCTTCTCTCCACTCTAAGGGTATACCAGAACTCAAAAAAATGGAAGAACGTTTGGAGCCAAGACTCTCTACCCAAAATTAACTTCTTCATTTGGTCCCTTACTCATGGGAAAACTCTAACGGGAGAAAATTAAATGAAAAGAGGATTTCATGGCCCCTTCAATTGCCCTCTTTGCCAAAGAAATATAGACAACATTCACCACCTCTTATGGAACTTCCCTTTTTCACAAATAGTCTGGAATGTGGCCTTTGGAGACATGTTCCGACAAATAAGATGGCCCTCTGCTCAAAATCCTAGACTGGGGAACTGGGAAAAGTAATACCAGGGATCCTTCCGGGAAAAACCAGTCTTTAAACGTATCTAGAGGGCAGTCCCCAAGTTCATATGTTAGCAAATATGGTTAGCAAGAAACAAACAAATTTTCCAGGGGGTTAAAACCCCCCCATAAAGTGTTTCTTCCAAGGCCCAAATGATCCTTTCAGAAGTTTTGAACGGTAAATCTATGACTATAGAATACCTGTCCAAATGGAACATCTCAGAGAAGGATTGGATGGAAATTTTTTAATCTTCATCCTGGTAAGACTTCACACTTAGCGCAAAGATCATGCTGGAGGCTTGATAATATCCAAAATTTAGATGATTGGATTCAAAAGAAACAAACCCATACTCTGTGTTTTGATGGAGATTCAAAGGGAAACCTAGGGGAGGCAGGTGCCGAGGGGGTTCTCTTCGATCCCGGAGGAAAAAGAATACTAAATTATTAATGGAATCTCGGGAAGGACACCAATAAAAAAGCATAGACCTATGCCTTACTAAAAGGTCTTAAACTTGCAAAGATCCATCAAATCCACAATCTGCATTTCCTAGGTGCTCCAAGACTATAATAAGGATGATGGTTCATGGGACTAATCCAAAAAACTTAAGCTTAAAATGAATAATCGACCAAATACGAGTCGAATCTCAGCCCATTAATCTAAATTTTTACCACATCATGAGAGAGCACAACAAGGTAGCAACTAATTTGGCGAATGAAGCCATTGGGAAACTGCCTGAACCATAGGCGTGGAAGGTGTTGAAGCACTAGCCCCCCTAACCTAATGCACCGCATGACTAGGATCCAGTGCGCGTAGATTGGGGGTGGGGCTAGTCGAGGCTTCAGCACATGCATGGACAGATGGAATGGACACGTAGAAAAGGTTGGGGGTGGGGCCCCTTGAGGTTCCAGCAAATGAAGGGACAAGTGGACAGGGCAAGCGAAAAATGTTGGGGGTGGGGCCCTTAGGGGATCCAACACACGTAAGTCTAGGTGGATGGGACGTGTGGACAACAGATCAGGAGAGGGGATGAGGTTAAGGCACGTGGAGCAGGCTAGCATTATAAGGAGAAGGTGGCAAGGGAGGAAGGAAATTCCCATCGACCACTGTGCAACGGAGGCTAACAGATCAAGTGCGGGTTTCATCATGGTTTGTGATGCTTAGGAGTTTCGTCCTTCAACGCTCATGGGAGTTCAGGAATTCAAGGATCTGCAACAGATGGACAAGGCGTGCGACAACCCAATCACACAGATTAAGCATTAAGGTGACGTTAGGTTCATCTCCAAGTCTGGAAACATCGAGGTCGAAGGTACAATGCACATGGAATATTTTACGACTTTTTTGGCTGGAACGAATTCACCATTAAACGAAACATGGGAGATTTTTTTCCTGTACTCATCCCTGCATGTGAAAATACATTTAGTGGCCTAGGTAATTCTCTTTGGCCACCCCTTAGCGTTTGATATTCATGTTTTCTCCCCTCATAGTTTCATTTCTCCTCACCTCACCCACAATTCCTTGATTTTATCTCCACCTATATTATGCCACACCTAGACTGTAATTCAAAGGGCTCAATTGGTCCCGTCCTTCCCCTCCCAGTGCTTTGATTCTCCTCTTCGTCTGGTCCTAACTCTTCTCAGTCATCACACCCTGTCACGACTGTGTTTCGCTCGAATCCTGTTTCAATCATTCCCATGGACTTTAGACTCTCTGGGCCCGCCCCTTCACCTTCCCTTACACAAATTTATTTTTTCTCCCTTCCCGTGGCTTCTGTACCTTCCAGAATCGCCCACTCTCTCCTCTTTCCAAAGCCGTACCCTCTCGTTGCATCCCAGTGACTTCCCCAACAGTCTGGACGCAGCTTGTAGACTCCCAACGCCCAAAGTTATGCAGGGTGGTAATGACTTCTTCGTGGATTATGGACAACTGGACAAGAATTCAATTGAGGAAGAATGCATAGGTTGTCACAGGATGAGAATTTAGCTGGGAGCCTTCAGCTCCACTAGGACATTTGAACTTGAAACTCTGTCCCAACACAGACATATGATAGAGAGACTCCAAGATGAGGGCTATGCTCAAAGGATCCAGATTGAGGAACAACACAACAACATGGAGACAATGCAGCGTCGTCTGGACCAACTGGAAGGAGTGCAACATCAACCAAGCAAGCTGGAAAGTCAACATGGATCATGCAAAAATGAAAATTCAGTCTCAGTGAATCAAATTTCGGATCTCAATGAGCCTCATCCAGAAGCAATTCTGGAGCATCAACAGATCAAATTGGAATCGAGTAGTTGAGCCCTGTAAATCTTATGCTGTCATGTTTTGTTTCTCGTTATGTATTATTGGTATATTCTATCGATTGTACTTGGTAAAATACAATCACATTAGTTTTGTTAGGGAAGGAGGATGCACCATGAAAATTGTTTTTGTTTCAAATCCTCCAGATGCTATAGTCTCTACTTCTCGAAGGCTTATAATGGCCCCTCTTTTGTAACTCGGTGGATTTATCTACACTTTTAATATAATTTTCCCAATTTATGTTAAAAAAAATTATTTTAAAAAAGTTTTGTATTTACTTTCGATGTTAATGAATCATGTAAGAATAAATTTTCATACCCCTATGTGTCCACCTGTTACTAGAAACAACCACATTAATAGTATTAATGTGTCTGTATACACTGATATGTGTACATTTAACACATAATGTAGGAAAAAACATTATTAATGTGCTAAATATATGTCTATCATTGTATATGGACATTAATATTATTAATGTGGTTGTTTCTAGGGGTCCTTGCATACCAATATCATTCATTGTGGCTTGTTAGACTTTGATATCATTACCATCAAGCTTAGAATGAATTTGGTAAAATTTCAAGTTCTTCCCCGTGGTTTCTAATGTATGTGTTGCTCCATTAAGCTCCATTGAAATTCAATCTTCTCCACTCTAAAAGTTTTTTCTTGCACTCCTAATCATGAGATTTTTTTCTTACACTCCTAATATTATTTGTGATCATGATATTTTTTTCAATTTGGAATCCCAAAAGTTCACTCAAAACAAATAAATGAAAAGAAATGAATATAAACAAGAGAAAGACTCAATCTCAAATGATGGAATGCACACTTCATAAAAGACTACTCAAAATCTGATGAAAATGAAGAGGAGATGACTAGACTTGGGGAGTCAAGGGAGAAAGAGATACCTTCAGATAAATAATAGAATATTAGAAGCACATCGATATGGGAGGAAAAATTGAAAAAGTAAGCAACTTATTAGTATTTGAGGATGCATGGGTTATTTGTTAAATTTCTTTAACACTAGAAAATATTTTGCCCTAAATTATTTCTTCACCAAACCTAAGGTTGAACTAGATCTTGGTGAGTTAGTTCATGAGACTTAATTTTTGGTGTTTAGTGGTTGTGCTCACATATTCTTAGGAATTTCAAAAATCCCTCATGGATTTATATTTGAAAAAATACCTATACAAGGTCATGGATGGTGAATCAAGAGTAGGACAACATATGGCTAAAGTAACATGGTTGTGGATTGAAATCAAGGATGACGATCATATTCATGAAAACCACTTCAACATCTTTGTATAAATCTAGTCCAAATAACATCTCTTCAAATGAAGATTAGTTTTTCCATGATGATGTTATTTACATTTCTGAAAATGCTTTTGATAGTGTAGTGGTTTTTTCCAATAAATTTCATCTCTCTTTTTTATCAAGCCAAGGTTTATATACTCCACTCTTACATCTTATTTTGATTTTCTAACATCTTATTTTGATTATTGGAGATATCTAGGAAGATTCTTGTTCTTTCCATCCCAGATATTCCTTTTTTGGTCTCTCCTTTTAGTTAAGTGGGAAGAAGCATAAATAGGTGTGTGCGCCCTAATATTTGGAGAAAAGATGGAGTTTCTATATCATACATTCATCCTCCATATATAGAATTGAACAATTAGCTTCCTCGATGATTATTCCATCTCAAAAAGGGATTTCATATTTTCGTTATATTTACTTTTCTCAATATTATGGGCAAGAAGCAACATTGGTCCTATTTTTCTTATATAGAAACAAATAGAGTCTATCTAGGAAATGCTTGTGAATTATGAACTCTATACCTCTTCTAAATATTCTTGTATCTATGGGATTTTATAGCTATATGGTTAATCTTGAAATGTTACAAGTCATTGGACTATGATATCGTTTCTTGTAAAAAAATTATTTATCCTATAAAGGGTTGGAAGAATATCTATGTCCTAATACATGTATAGTCATCATCAAGAAGAAATAATCATAGTCTTTTGGTTGATAATAAATGATTTTTTAGCAATGATTCAACATATATAGAATGTATTACTTTTCATCTTGAAATAGAAAATACAATTTTTTTCCAAGGAAAGAAAGTAAATTATTGAGCATAAAGAACCTTGTAAACCATGCTAGTCATAAAAAGAAAATTGTAAAATAAGAGTTCATTGTAAATACCTTTGGCATTTTCATTTCCAAATATGACAACTTTATATCTCAAAGGGCTAGTAATGTTGAGACGAACTAAGTTTTCTCACACAAAGAATATCCAATATAAATAGGATAGTACATATAAATCCATATGGGATAATAATAATACGAATAATGAATATGATATGATATGATTATAATGAGAATGGGGGCCCATTTATATATCCTCACATGCGTGCACTTTCATGAATAAACACATCCTTTAGATAAAACATGACTTTTTATTAATGATGTGTTTAATTATTATATTTAATTATTACTTATTATATATATTTCTATATGTATTGTGTTCATAACATTGTCTTCCCCTTAAAAATGCTTTGTTCTCAAAGCATACTTTATGGAAGACTTATCTCTTGCTCTGGCTTGTAATTATTGTCTCATGATTCTTCATTCTTGAGTTAGTAGTCATTGAGGACCTGAAACGATAGGATATTCTAAGAGCTGAGAAGAACTGTCAAATTGTAAAAGAGTCTGCCCGTCCTAATTCGATCTTCTGCGGATTTGGGATTTTATAGGGTTCTTGGAAAGAACTTGATACATTTCTACTCCTATGATAGCTTCTACTTTGACCCCCATTTGTAGTGAAAGTAATATTCTTCAACATATCGATTATTTGTTTCTGTTGATACATTGATTGGCCGAAGTATCGACTTTTGCGATTAGGATGTCGATAAGGCATCTTTGCAACTTGATCTTTACTTCGTATAATAGTAGTTTTTTTATTGATTAACTTTTGGAATTGAGTCTTCTTCATATCCTTGGATTGTTTCTACTTCGACATTTGAAGACCTCTTTACATGAGTTGTAAGGTTAACTAGATCTGTATTAATTCTTTTATCCAAAATTGGGATATTTACATCTAAATACTTCTCTAGCTCCATAGATTTAGTCATTGTCTTTTTATCGACTATTGATGTTTTGTGATCTAGCTCTTCTTGTAAACAGGGGTGATTTTAAGGATGGAAATTTGTTTTAAAATGTAGAAACCTTGGCGAATCTTACTAATCCTTCATATGCCAACTATAAATGTTTGGCGATATTTTAC
Organism: Picea mariana; assembly: GCA_032191745.1. Lineage (NCBI taxonomy): Eukaryota > Viridiplantae > Streptophyta > Pinopsida > Pinales > Pinaceae > Picea > Picea mariana. The sequence goes on from JASDQU010245036.1 coordinate 352,896, forward strand.
TAAAAATATTCAAATTTATAAGGATTTTATGTAGTTTTTATAAAATTTTGACGATTTTTAAGGTAAAATAATTTTATCCTATAGAATTTGGGTGAATTATTTTTAAAATAGCGAATCTTATTTTTGGAAAAACCATGGAAAATTAGCCCATGAGCGAAATTTAGCCCCTAAAATCATCCATGCTTGTAAAGACTTCTTATCATGCTTAAGTCTTTTAATTTGTGTTAGTAAATCCTGATTATGTTGTTTTAATCGTAAAAATTCTTTTTTATCTTCTAACTTGTCATCTTTATTTTTTATTATTCTAGATTCTCCTTTCTTTCATCCTTTAAGATTTTAATCTGTTCTAGTAAATTTTGATTAAGGTTCCTTATGGTGGGAGCTTTCTTCCTCTTCTTTGGTTAATTTCTCTTTGAGACTTTGATTTTCTTGTTCCAACTTTTGAAAACACCACTTCTTCTCCTTGGACTTCATGATTTTTGCAAGTAGTTTCTTATTATGATTTCTTAGGTAGGAAATCTCTTCATCTTTTTCAATGATGATCTTGTCACATTCTTTCTGTCGATCCTGCAACTTTTGTATTGACTTCTAGTTATCTTGAAGGATTACTTCTGATAAGTACTTCAACTCTTTTGATGATGGAGCTTCTGAAACTGACTTCACTGTAACGTCCTGCATTGTGATTTTCTTCTTCTTATAAGAAAATGTCAAAAAAATTATCCTCGTGTTGAAAATAAAAGTACCTAATGTATCTACCCAAGTTGACCCTAGAATTATATCAACATTGTCTTGATACATTGATACCACATTGAATTGGGCGATGAATTTGTAACAACAAATAAACACTTGTAGGTTCTTAATTTGATATTTCTCATCGGAAAGACACGTGTCATTTTCAATTATATTTAGTTCTAAAACCATTAATTGGTTCGCTAGGTCAACATTAATATGATTTTTCCTAGCTATTAGGCAAATAATGATATTGATATTATTTCCTTGAATAATCTCATTAACTTCTAATAAAAAATCCACATATTTTTTTTATAAGTATGAGAGAATCTTCCTTTCATCATTTTAACTTTAAAAACTCTTGTATTTTATAATTTCCCTTATATCTCTTTTAATCATTTTAATCCTTTGGAAAACTTTATATTACAATATACTTATTTTTATTCACTTGAATCTTTTTAATCTCCTTTTAATGTACTTTTGATTTTATTTTTTATATAAAAACTTTGATATATATTTTCTTAATCCACTTGTAAAGCAACCCACTTGTAAGGAACTTGATTATTTTATAATCAACTATGGTTGACCCTTCGATTCTTAATTAATTCTTCAATGTCGTTTTTAAAATAAAATGAAGCTTCCTTGAATAAATTTTTATAACCTGGATATTCTTAAAATAATATATTCCTTTAACTTAAATTATTTATAACCCTTTTCACTTCCCCTAGAATTATAAATACCTTCACGGTTTTTAATATTTGTCCTCGTATATGACTCTTATTTGGTCCAAATGTGTATTATATTAACCCTACTTTTTATTATCTTTAGATAGTCACCAATATATATTTAAAATGTGTATACTACTCTAATGCGACCTTCTTCAGGGTTACGAACTGACTAGTGTACTACAACTGTTATTTAATCCTTGATTCGTTGCCGTCGAATTTGGTGTCCCACGGTTTCCTAGATCTTGCAGCGAAATATATTTTCTTTGACAATGGAATTTTTATTTTTCAAATTTGCATTGACATATTTTTTATTTTTTTATTTTTTCCTTCTATTTATATATTTATTATTTTTATGATTTTTCAATGTAGCGTCTCTGTTCAATAAATTTTAAATGGAAAAAAATCGGTGCGGTGTGGTCAGTGACCTAAGAAAATTAGAGAAACTTTTAATGAAGTATGGGTAGCCAAAAGTCGGTTCAGACAAGGTCTGATAAAAAAACTGGCCAAACGTTGGGATCAGGAAAACGAAGTTCTGATACCAAATGAGACAAACTAAGTTCGCTCACACAAAGAATATCCAATATAAATAGGATAGTAAACAAAAATCCATATAGGATAGTAATAATATGAATAATGAATATGAGATGAGATGATTACAATGAGAATGAGGGCTCATTTATATATCCTCACATGGGTGCCCTTTCATGAATAGACACATCATTTAGATAAGACATGACTTTTTATTTATGACGTGTTTAATTATTATTTATTATATCTATTTTTATATATTGTGTTCATAACAAATGTCTAGATGCCTAAAAACTAGAAAAAAATACTTAGCAAAATAGTTGTTAGAGACCCATGTGTAAGAGATGACTTCTACCTCAATGGCCTTGTGAATTATTACTTTCTTTTCAAAAATGGTCTTTACATGCTCCACTGGATGGAATTTATCAATGCCATTTTTGAACTCATATGACAAAAGCCTTTGCAAATTTCATCATCAATAATTGTTAAAAAACATTTTGAAATGATAGATTAGTGTTCCATATACTCAAACCTCATCAAAAGTATTACATACCTAGATGGTGAATCCAACCTCCTTAATGGCTTGGATAATATCCAACTAATCCATCATATGTGTTCCCGCTGCCAAGATAACTATGTGTTCCCGCTGCCAAGATAAAAATCCCTAGACATAAATGATCCTATATTAAGTCACACAATTGGGATATCCAAAAAAACAAGGTAAAAATGAGCAGCGTTTACTCCAATGCCCTATCTAAAACAACATATTCTCCTAAATATTGGATGAATGAGCACATTTATTTTCAAATGATAAGTCACAAAACTTGATCCAGGTGGATATCGGTGGCCACCCACCTCTTCCAACTGGCTAAAAACTGTTTTCTGACAATTTTGGTACTTTACTATTTTTAACAGTTTTTAACTTTCAGGGCCATTTTGAGGGCCTAAATGAAGGTTTTTCATGATCTATATTCTGAATGATAGATGAAGTCTCTTATTGAGCCCCCCAAATGAATATCCTCTACGATATCTTTCCAACGAGCTATCGTGCACCCCAAATGGAGATCGTATGCCAAAGTTACGCCCCGGGAAGTTGATACACCAAACTACCCAAAACGTGGTCCACAAAACTGTTGGATTTTCATCTTCCGGGGTTAGGGTTTTGGAATTTCTTTATGATAAAAAGGTCTTTGGAGCCTCATTGTAAAATCATCTTCTCATGGATGCGAGTAGTCGTCACATCTCTTCTGAGAGATAAGTTGCCACCATTCTAGCGAGTCTTTCACTCTGTATTTTACAGTCTTTGTACAATTTTGCTCATTAATAGAAAATTGTATATTACTGTATATCTGTGTTTATGGTTGCATCTCTAATACATTTATGTTGTAATATTGGATATCCAAGATGTCTATGTACTTTTCTTTATTATATCTCCGCTCTCATTTCATGCCGAAAATAATCTGGATCAATGGTATCAGAGCAGTATGCTCTTGATCGTTTTTTAATGCATGTCCCCGATGAGGTCCGAGTATAACAAGTTGGGTCTCGATCTTGTCTCTCTTGAAGACAATCGCTCTCACACACCCAAGAAACCCTCCATGGAGGAAGAAAAGAAAAACGACGGAGCAGACGATTCTATCAATTTGTTACTTGAGCAAGCTCTCACGCGACAGAGGGACTAAATGATGGAGAATTTTTCCCACATCCTTCAACGTCTTCCGATAGCAACAGACGCATCTTCATAAAACAACAACTTTGGAAGTGTTTATATTATGGTAGCTGCGGGAAGTATTTACCTCCACGTGTAAACCTGACGAGAATAGAATATTCCAGGAAGCAAGAAGAAACCCTAGAAGACAAGTCAGATCAAGAGAATGATTTGTATTAGGTTATTAGCCTCAAAGAGAAGAAGTTGACTAAAAGGAAATGTTATATACTAAGTAATTAGCACCCAGAATGAGAAGTCGGCCTAGGTAGTCTGGCATAAACAATATAAATATAGGAGGCCAGTCTTCATTTTGGCCAGACTTCTCAGAACTGTAGAAGTACACTTGTGCGCACTGTAGTTGGCATGTTTGTGCACAAGTCCTGGGAGCAACTATTGCCAATAGTTTTGCAATCTGTATTTTCGGTTTTCTGGGTTGGATTCTTTGATCAACTTTTGTTATTCTTGCTTGGTGCGCTATCCTTGGAGAGAGGTGTGCCACCTTTGTTTGGCTATTAAGCCTAGGGTTTGCTTCTAGAATCTTTCTCTGTCAAGGTCAAGGTGCTCGGGGGTGTCTTCGACGTATGGTTGGGTGGCAATATTGTTATATGTCTATGGTTAAACGAGCACACCCATTATATTATAACAGGTTACGGGCCCACACTATCTTCAGACAGTCTAACCACTGGAAGATAGATTGGGAGGATTTGCTCATTTGTAGTTGCATTTGTAGCTAGTTTTTGTTGCATCAATGAAACCCTAACCCTCTTATTGAGTCACCTTAAGTGAAGGGATTGACCTAATTTATGGATAGACTAGTGCGCCCTAGCCTAGTGCATCTCCTGATACTATCAACAAGTTAAGACGTCAAGTTTGAGTTTTTGGTCAAAATCAAGAGTTGACCAAGTCAAAGCAGTTATGACTTACTCTATGAAGTCATAAAAACAAGTTAGAAGGGGCTTCTAACTTTAGAGCATGGAAGAAAAGGATTGACCTCATCTTTTCCAAGAATAAAGTGTTGAATATTATGAAAGGAAAGATCATGGAACCACAGTTCGAAGAAGGAAAAGAGAAGGAACCTCGTAACGTTGTAGTTTTGGAGAAGTTCAAAGACAATGACATCAATGCCATGAGTATCATAGTGGACTCTATAAAATACCACTTGATACCCTACATTTGTTAAGCCCTAATATTGACTCATTACCCCTTAATTGGGGCATATTATATTAGTAATGTTATTTTATTTATATCGGCTTTAGGCCATTAGTTGTAATTATACCTCCTAGTCTCCTATATATACCAAGAAGACATTTTAATTTTGAATCATCTTGTACTTGAACATTTAAGTGGGGTAAAAGGAGGTTGCCCCCTCGAAGAGGCTTATTATTTGAAATGATCTCTTTTTCAAGGTGTTGAGTAATTTTTCAGAGGTTTTTCTATGCTATATTGATATTTGGTTCTTAACATATGGTATCAGAGCTCAAGGTCTTGGGGTTTCACTGCTACAACTGAGACACCTTGGCATTTTCTCTATAAAAAAATTTCTACAGTGTTTCAGAAGGAACGGCTTGGAGGATATTTAGTAGACATATCGAGGTACGTTGGGTTCAAAATTCAGCTCCTGAGGCCTTATACTTTCAGAGATACAACCTGTACAAGATAGGGTTCTGGAATCATCCTGAACTGAGTCACTGCGGAATTTTCGCTAAAAAAATTTTCTGTAATGTTTAAGACCTTGAAATCTGTAGGATATTTAAATAAATTAGTAAGGTATCTGTGGTAAAAATTTCAGCGTCTGGGTCATCTTAAATTTGTAGATACACCCTGTGTAAGATAGGGTATCTGGCTAGTCCTATTGACTAGTCTCAAGAAGGTGTTCCAGGTAAAAAAATCATAACTTCTTCCTAGAGTATCCAAATTGAGTGGGACTGGTTTCATTGGATCGTGGACAGTCTGTAGTATTTTTGGTATGAGTTTCATAATTTTATATCAATTATTTTGTGCGGGGCACACTATACAAGTGAGACCTCCTGGAAAGGCCAAAAATCGACAAGTTGTGGGGAAGTTACCGTAAATTCCACTTGGCACATCCAATTTTGATTAGACCTATGGAATTGTAGAGAAGAAATGTCAGAGAACTACATAAAAGAAATTTTCATATTCAGAAGGGCCGAAATTTGGGAGATACAACAGAATAAATATTGTCTAGCAGAACCACCTCAAAATCAAGGTTCAAAAGTGATACTTGGCCAACATGCCACCAAAAAAGGGAACTTCTACACCAAATAAGCCTCCAGAAAATCCTACTTGGACTCTTGATGAAGGTGAAGAAATGCATAGGGACATAAATGA
>JASDQU010245036.1:369117-382855 GCA_032191745.1 Picea mariana
GGGTTCAAAAAGGCTCAAAAATGAAAGTGCTTGGAATCCGACGAAACCAACGCCATTGTGTTCGTCTCGTCTTCCTGATTCCGTCCATATATTTACTTCATCAAACAGGCTCCGTATGCGAAAGATATCGCATTCTGTCCGAAAACCCCAAAAAAAAAAAAATGGGTGACTGTACAGTCCGTACAGTGCCATGTGGCATGCTGATTGTATAGGCCGTACGTCCATACAGATGATGTGGCAGCTTCTGGTGATGACACGTGGTAGGTGGTGGAGCACATGACAGGTACAGTTGGACTAGTCAGAGGGTGACATGTGTCACCACTGTATGGGTGACACGTGGCACAGGCTGACGTGGCATGGATGATGTCAGCAGGCTGACTGGGCATGTATGGTGATAGGTGGAAGGGTACGTGGCAGACACGTTGACCATCCGATGCTTGACAAATGGCAGTTTTTGATTGGTGGTGGAGGTACCACGTGGCCCAGTCATGGGCTACCACGTGGCACCCTGTGGTTGGCTCTCCGGTTTATGTAAAAATGGTTGGAGTCCACCGGAGTCGAACCCATGACCTCCACTATGCTATGGACTGGCAGGACCGGGCTAACCACTCGGGCCACTATTGTTTCTTACTATCTATATGGCAATAATTTTATTTAAATTAAAACAAGGTTCTAGTCGGGGGCAGAAAGGGCTGGGGCCTAGCCCCAGTCCACGGGTGTATTAATATGTCATATGGCCCGGTGCTTGGATGATAGGGATAAGCCCACAGATCTCGGGCGGATCCCACAAGACCAGGAGTTGTCCATCAAAAAAGGCGCACGGGTAAGTTGTTGGCCCTGGTCCTATGCCTACGCCGAAGACCAGGAGCCAGGGACAGGAGGCTAGCGCGTAACGGATGGAGCACCTGGCCACATGGCCACCTCCCATATGACCAGGAGCGCGCCAAAAAGGGGCTGCGCCCAAATTTAAAACAAAAAAAATGGTTTTTTTATATGGTTTGGATTTTTTTATGGATTTTTAATTAATTATGCCTGTTAATGGAGGATTTTATCCATTTTTGGGAGATATTGGGCATTTTTGGAGCCCAAATTTTGGGAGGAAGTTGGGGATGGATAACCAACTTTAGATCTATAAAAACCAGGCCTGTTTGAGGCCATGGAGGACAGTCAGAGCAGAGTTATGCTGAAGGGAAGCCGAGCCAAAGCCTTTTTTATGCAGGGAAGCTATTGAGGAGCAGACGCTTGCGGGCCATTTTTGGGAGCTTCGGACATCCGTTTTGCGTGCCATTTTCTTTGTTGGGTTCTAGAGATCTGGAAGAACATGACCAGATCAGTCTTGTAGCCAATTGGCACTGCTACGATGTACTTTTGAGCTTTTGAATAGAAATAAAGAAGCCTCCCCCATAGAGACAAAGGCCCAGAGACGTAGGCAACGTTGTGCCGAACTCCGTTATCAATTCTCGTGTTATGGTTTTCTGTTTATTATTTCATTTCAGATCTGCAAATGTGTATATGGCTGTTATAATTCCTCTCTTTTCTCATTCTTTCATTAATCTTCTCATATGGTTAATTAACACATGCAAATTAAAAACTCAACCACAGTCATTAAAAGATCCTACGGATCATCTATACACGGTTTCACAGTCCCTGATGATGTGTGGAGTGTCCACTCGAAACGTTGGACGTTTCAAAAACTCTATACACGGTTTATTTCCATAATTACAAGCAACATAATGAGTAATATGTATGTATTTGGTGAAGTTACAAGGATGGAAATTAGTATGGGTCGAGGAAGAAAATTCTAGGCTTGGCATTTATTTATATGTTAATCATAAAATCCATTACAACTGTATTTGTAATGTAGTGGGCATAATTATTCCTCTATGTTGTAAATTAATTTTCAGCTATGTACAATGGATATAATGGGTTTTGTGGGTATCTTAGAAGAGACCAAAATCATGAAGGATATGTAATTGTTTTATGGGGAAATTGATTGAACATGTATGTTATAGTTTCCCATGTATTAGTGGTAATTCTATAATCGAAAACTACATTTCAAGAGATGAAATGGTTGAATGCATTCATGGGTAATTGATGAATTTGTCATGCACAATGCTAATTCTGTTGAATACCCTATAATAATGTTGAATATAGCTTAATTAGATGACCATAACACTTAGACCCACCACTAAAAAAATGTAAAAGAATGCGTGGAGGGATATTTCTAGTAATAAAGTTTTTAGATGTGTTGGCCTCTAATGTTGAAGGCTAAACTCCTATCTAAGGTTGGTTATAATGAAAATGGATATACACCATGGGTAATTGTAAGCTATTTGTTATGAAGCTATATATGATGTGGTAATCTATGATGATAGAATAGTAAAACTTGACTTAGAGTTCGTATGAATGATCATTGCATTGTAATACGAGAGTCTCAAGGTTTGTAGTGTACACATTTGCATCACGGTTTAATCTTATACTTGGATTTAAGTAAACTAGGTAATTCTAGGAACAATCTGATGAAATTAATGCCTCCATATATGAGCAATGCCTACTATTTTTTGGGCGTGTATGAGTTTAGTGATGAGTAGAGGGCGATCCCTTTAATTTATTTTAACATCTTACATGGACGAAATTTTATCTAACTATGAGATAATCTCAAGATTGTATTCAAGAAATAGAGTGTGTATGATATTTTAGGTGACCTTCTACAATGAGAGAAAAAATCCCATTTGTGCATTAGGAATAATTTCATTTCACAAACCTATGATGAATTCAAAACAAGGGACCTAACAAGAGTATCAAATCATTATAAGAGTGTTTAATATCATTAGGAGAAATTTGAGGTCTAAAATGGTTTTCTAAGGAAAATAATAAAATATTAATTGAAATAATAAAAAGGAGTTATGAATTTTCAAAGGGAAAGAAAGAAAACTATTTTTATAAATCATATTATCAACTTATCTCCTTATAGGTTTACTCAAATTTCAAGTGTAGGCATTCGTTGGATGCAAAATTAAATTCCGCATCCAACGAGTACCCACTATGCATACTTTTGATAGACCTACAGTGAAATAAATTGGAAATACATGAGAAAAACATGTACATTTTTCTCATGTATTTTCAATTTATTTAACTGTGGGTCCATCAAAAGTATGCAGAGTGGATGCTCATTGGATGCATAATTTAATTTCACATCCAATGAGTGCCTACACTTGAAATTTGAGTAAACCTATAAAGAGATAAGTCAACATGCAATTAAAAAAATCGTTTTACCCTTATGGTTAACATCATCATATTGAATCCTGAATCCTATTGGTTCTTTTAAAATTTATTTTGAATGTACATTTTTTTTGTTTTTGTTTTGAGACCTTTTTTTTACCTCAAAATTCCCTTCTATAAGTGGTTGTAATTAATTTTAGAGAAGCTACATTTCTCAGTACAAATTCTAAAATTGGAGGGAAATGTAAGAAGAAGAATAGTAATAAGAAAACATATGTAAAAACATATCAGGAGGTTCCAAAGAGAACCATTTGGAGGAGGTTCCAAAGAGAACCATTTGGAGGTTGGCATTAGTGAAAACACTCTACATATTAATTTATTTTGTGTCTTGAATGGAATATATGCAAAAGATAAAATATTAGGAGGCTCCAAATGGAACCATATTGAGGTTGGTATTAGTGAAAAAACTTTGCATTTTCATTTATTTTGTGTCATGAATGGAATATTTAGGGAATAACTTTATTTTAGCTAACTAATAGGATTTACTCATTTGATATAATGATTTAGAGATTTTATTTTGTTAAATTGTGTATTACAACAATCCATTTTTCAAGAAAATGATTCTCACGAGAATGGATAAACACGTGGAAATATCTACATACCTAATGTTAGTAAGGTTTCTTATGATGCATTTGAGGAGCCATTTTGTAATTGATGACCCGAAAATGAATAATCCATAATAGAAGTGGGAGAGCAAACATTAATCTACCTTGATCTTGAGATAAGTGGAGGTTATGATAAACAAATATAGGAATTTTGTGATGAAAGATGATCAAATCTGATAGAAGGATTTTCAAAAGTGCACAATAAGAACCATGATGAATGCATCCTCTGATACTTGCAAAATGTCTAGAGGAGGGACAAATTATGTTTCTTTTTCTAAACATGGAAAATGATTATATTATATTTTGATGAAAATACTTTTCTATTATTATATAAAGTTTTATACTTCATCAAAATATTCACTGAGACTTCACAATGTTTTATAATTCAGTGAAGGATTCACAAAATTTTTACAAGGTTTTATAATTCAGTGAATGATTCACCAATATTTTACAAGATTTTATAATTCAATTGAAGATTCACCAAAATCTTATATCTATATATTATATAATTGATAAAATAGCCTTCAAAATTTCTCGTGTGTCATGGGGATTAGCCTATTTATTATACATATAAATTTGGGGGAGGGGGTGTTTCTTAATTTTTTCCTTGCCAACAACCTAGATAAGTTGGATTCAAAGATCTTCATGCATGAAGATAAATTTGCTAGGGTTGCATATTAGGTATATCATCCCTCATGGGCAAAGGAGAAACTAGTCTATCTGAATGCATCTTAAGTTTATCATCGCTCATGGCTAAAGGATAAATTTAATTATCACATAGATATTGTAGAAATTATAATGATATTACTAATACTAATTATGCTTTAATAATACTATTACTAATTATAACTCTTTAATAATTATTATTATAATACTAATTATTCTTTAATATTTTTTAAAAAGTTAAAATTTAATTTCACAGGTTTTTCGAGGTTGGTCTGCGAGCTGCGTACTAGGGTTTGAGATTTGTCGTGCCTCTGACTGCTAGTGTTTGACTTGCCATGACTCCCTCTGAGAAAGGATATTCGCCTCCTAGATCCTCGACCTCGGATCTACAGGCCTTCCAGGCCCTAATCTCTTCCTATGCAAAGATGCACAAGGCAAACCCCTCTCGTTTTGTCAAAAAATCGATAGAAATTCCCAAGGTTTTTGTGCATGCTCCTTCGGCGCGGACTCTAGCTCTCAGACTGGCAGACAAAAGAATGATAGCGTAGTTCATAGGACTTTGGCCCTCCCCAAAATCCATGCACATCTGGTTGGAATCGAACTGGCACAAGCTGATCCAGGTACAAATGTTGGCGACCTTTTGCGGTAAGGGTTTTTTTGCTTTCTTATTTGAAAAAAAAGAAGACAGGGACCTGATTTTATGGAGTGGCCCATATTTCATGAGTGCTCATGGAATGTATCTCAATAAATGGACACTTGATTTTAGTCCAGAAAATGATATCCCCTCAGCAGTCCCTGTGTGGGTAAGACTGCCTTTCCTCCCACTAAACTGCTGGAATGATGAAACCATAAGAAGTATTGGCAACTCTTTAGGAAAATATATCGATCGTGCTAAACCACAAGAGGGACTTCAAGCACGTTCCATAATCTATGTGGAGGTAGACTTGGAAAAAGGACTCCCAGAAGCAATACAGCTAAACCTAGATAACTGGTCATACATCCAACAAGTAGATTATGAGAAAATCCCCTTCAAATGTAAAGCATGTCATGAATATGGACATTTCTCTAAGAACTTTCCTCGGGCCAAGGAAACTCAGGACCAGGACCCAAATCAAGACCAGTGGCAACAACCAAAGAAAAAAAAAGCTAATGGGAAAAATCACTCGATGTTATCGGACAAATTGGTAAGTGCGGACACAAACTAATCTCCCTAATTTCCACAGGAAGCTAGAACAAAACAAGACATAATACAAACTTCACCTTAGACTTCATTGTCATATAAACTAGTTCAAAGAGGGACACATGACATACCTTTTAAATGACACTTTATCCTCGCTAGTGTCATCCTTGTCGCTCCATCTTTGGATTTGCAAGATGGTGAACCTGTTTAAGAAGCACAAACCAACAAAGAGAGAGAGAACAAAGATATATATAGTATAAGATTAAGGAGTTATACAATAAAAGTCAAGACACCTTTATAGGAAAGAAATGTATTGTTGCATTATATTAAAATGGAAATTGGAGAATACAACCCATGCCTTGATGTTGCAAGATCCCTTTCAATGACTCTTTGCTCCAACACACACACATTTGTTCCAATGCCTTTGATGAATAAGATCCACAATCTGACTTAGAGAGCTAAAGCAAACCTATCTCAAGTATAATCTATAGCATAACTCTTCATGCATATGCAAACCTTATCCTTTTCAACCTTATCCTTTTCCATGAGAGATCCCTCTTTATATAGGGTGAAAGAGGGATGGATGAGGAGATTAGGATGATCCCAGTAAATCATAGAAGTGAGTAATATCCAAACCGATCAGAGGCTACCTCATCTTTTAGAAGATTTCCTTCTAGAACATTCGTGAATTTTGACTTTTCCCTTGCTTAAGCATTGTCACACCCTATGCACAGGCAGCCTGCGATGACGCCACAACCCATCTTTGGTGCAGATTGCGACGATCAAGCATCGTCACACCCCAATCATAGAGCATGGTGCGACGATCTTCCTTGTCGTATTTTTTGAGCGAGGAGAAAAAACTACTTTTCTCATGGAGAAAGTATCTTTTAATGTTTTCAGGGAACACGTAAGTGAGTTAAGCACACGTCGTCAGTTGATCACTGGGGTGGAAAAAATAATGTGGAATAGAATGCCCCCCAAAGTATGAATTTGGAACTTGTGACAGCTGAAATACTTTGTAGAATGTGTGTGTTGAAAACAAGGAGCACATTGATTGGGAACCTGTAAACAATCCAGCATTTGCATAATAATATACCATCTTCTGAGGTAGGCATTCCCATACTCAGACTACAAGTGACTCTAATCATAAGTGTCAAGTGAGTCATGGCCACTAAACATACACTATGGATCCATGTCTTCATGATTCAACGTATCCACGAGAAATACAATGTGGATCTATGCTCTTAAAGAATTCAAATTCGGACATACCCACAAGACATACACAGTGGATCTATGTGTCAGTGCAAACTTACGAATACTCCGTTGTAACTTGGACCGATATGATGAGATCCAGGGTCTTCAATTCCATCGTTTCTAAGTATGAATCTATCCATGTGATTACAGGTATTGAAGTCGAACATAGTAGAAACCACTTGATTACCGGTCATTAATGAAAACCATTAACAAGTGCGAGGGAAATCACCATTGATGTCAATGACTCCCAAGGTACTCCTAGTACAATCCAATGAGTGTGAATGAATGAGTTGAAGTCGAACACTCAATGGAGTCTTCCAATCATGGGACAATGATGTGAACCCACTGTTGGAAGAGAAGAGACTTGACATTAAGGCATGCAGGCTCCAAGGTACTTTGTGATTTCTAAGTCTTGTTCCTAGATAATGAGTTGAAGTCGACAGGAAAGGAATCGTCATAGGAGGGCCTTAATGTATCCCTCATCAATGACATGAAATATGTAACATATTTGAAGTAGATCATAGTATGAAGTGATTCGAAACTGACTTGGGGAAGGCCGACATGATAGACAATTTATAACTGCATATGGCCAACTCAATAGAAGGCTAGTTTAGGTTGGACTTCTCTTGAACATATGAACGACACGACAATTGTCTTGGTAGCATTGACTCAAGGATGACCCAACATATGAACTTGTGGATGGTCAAACGATAGACAAATGAATTTCTCAACCCGGATACAATGATGAAGGGGTGTGTCATGTTCAAGAACGACTTTACTGCCACTAACACAGATACAAAGACACATTTCTTTCCCAATTTCCCTCCACCATTTTTGGCGAGTACCTCTTTATTTTTACACAAGCTTGAGGAGGATAACATATGCTTGTAATGTAAGCTCATCCTTCGGACGAGTCCCTCAGAGTATATTTAACGAACCCTAAGAAGGAGTGGTTCGATCCCATATGGGCCTTTCAATGCTTGTTTAACGAGTCCAAATAAATAAAACTCAGGGGTTTTTCATGTTTAGAGAGTTTGAAAAACACTTAAAGAGAACTCCATAAGGTATTTTTTTGTAAGTTAGTCTGATGAGGCCGAAAAAGAGATAATCTACCGCTCATTAGATGTTTTCTTCAAATACTTTTACGAGCGTGAAAAGAACAAAGTTTCTCGGCTATATTTTCATGTTTAGGGAGCTTGAAAAGAGCTTAAAGGATACTCCATAGGATTCTTTTTCCGTATTACCAATGCGAGTTCGAAAAAAAATGACAAAATATTACTCGATTGCATTCTCATGGTTTCACGAGTGTGAGAAAGAATTAAGACTGTTCTCGGAGTTTTTCTTAAAAACCCCTAAAAGCATCTGTACATAAGAAAAACACACAAAAACAATCAAAAAATGGTGGACCCCTGTCCAACGTCTCGTCCTTAGATATTTAAATCTATAATAGAAAACACTTTGCAAAGTTGGTTAGACTTTAAGGCATGGGTAAAATATAAAAAATAATTTAATTTTTCAACAAAATATGGTAAAAAGCAATAAAATAGGCCAAAACAACCCTTTTACCATTTCATTTTGCAATTTCACCCAAATAGTGCCCAAAACCCTCTTTTTCTCCCAAATTTCAACTGTCGATTCCAGAGCGTCTGGTGGATCATTTTGCAAACCGCTTCCGTCAAAAAGGTAATATCTTGCCTCTTTATCTTTTCATGGTTTACAATTTTATTTTTATTGGTTTATTGTTGAGTTTGGGTCGATTTTTTGGGGGTACCTGTGCTTTCAGATTGTCGTAGGCCCACAGTATCGTGAACTGCGACAATTTGAAATCGTCGGAGGGGGCTCAAAGCCAAGGTATGGTGACGTCGCTCTGCATGAAAGAAAAGCCTTGTAATGACCACAACTCAATTTTTGAAAAAATAAAATGAGTTAGGAAAAGTTCCAAGAATTGATTTTTTATGATTCTAATCCTCTTTTTGTGTTACTTGGAAAGTTTTCCTTAGTCAAAATGCTCGAGTGGAGAGAATGAGAGCAAGAGGAAGAATACTATTTTGCTGGAAATGACCCGGACACAGTTATGGAACTTCGACAGTGTGGATTACTCAAGTTCTTAAAAATTCAAGGCATGAGAGCCCAACTGAGATTGCTAGAGTATCTAGTCCACTTGTGGGATGTAAACGAACATGCGTTTCACATGGGTGTGCATACACTCACATTGGATATAGATGAAATTTACTTTCTGACGGGGTTATCTCGTCGAGGCTATCGGGTATCACTCTTAGGAAGCAGGGTTGGGGGAGAACCCATGTATTACTATGTTGCACACCATTGAGTGCTAGGTACGGAAAAACATAGTGGCAAGGTGGCCATTAGAGATGTTTGGAATTTACCATTGCAGACCATCATCTATACCATTACCTGGATGGCAAGGAGTGCAACTCCCCACATGGCTTTTCAAATCCACTTTCAATACGCCATAAAGTGCATGGAGCCTAGGGTCTTCAACTGGTGCGAGGGTGTCTAAAGCAACTGACAAAGTGTCGAAATGGTCGGTTGAAACAATTTGGTTACGAGTCCATTTTGGTGTCCTTCTTCTTGGAGAGGGTCCCCGTCTTACGTCTACAGGTGGAGTGGGGCATACTCGTTCCACAAGATCCACAGATGAAAAGATGGGTGGACTTGATGTTTCGTCACAGTGGCGTGACTATTGTCAAGTATGACGAAGTTTTCTTCCAGTGGCTGAGAAATCAACTAATCATGGTGGAGGAATATGCATACATCGGGACAGACTTCCGTGGGGATCCTGACTTAGCTCTTCTTGAGGGATCTCAGTGGGGAGACATAGGTAAGAAGAAAATTTTCATTATATGATGTTTTTGATATTTTAATTATATAAAATGTTTTTTTGTCATTTATCCAAGACTAATCAAGTGCTCTCAATACTGAAAATGTGGCACCTTATCATCCTCCAGAATAATCTCCCATTCAGAGGTGAGGAGAGAGAGGTGTTGTAGCAGGAGTGGCCGCCACAGATCTCGAGGCGATTGATCAGAACCTAGAGGGATTGACCATGAATATCCCTGCCACGGTGTACGAACTTCCTAGGCACTATCAATGCCATACAGTTGGTGTATCTGCATCTACTTGTACATGAAGCCATGAGCTTCATTTTTTGATATTTTGGTCCTTGGACAAACACTTTTTGTGACTTTTATCGTTATTAATATAAAGTTCCTACCGGATTACTCGTCTTTTCAAAATGTGTGTTTGGATTTGTAAACGTCTCAAATATATGTCTAACACATAATTAGCCAATGCATCTGTCAATGTGTTTAGACATCTAGGAATATGTTGATATTCGATATAATCAAAATGTCTTTCCAAGAGGAGAATTCTTAAGTATACCTGAAACAATGTAGGACTTTAGATGGAATAAATGTTACTTAATTGCATCACTACTAACTGTGAATTGAGTCATACAATAATATGAAAGATGCCAAATGAAATGTGTCAGTTAATAATTCTATAACTGCATTGTATTCCGTGATATTATTAGTTGCACGATCAAGGAAAACACCGTGTAGACTGATCAACTCATCCGTAGGTGCATAGATTTCCCATGCAACAGACATTAGGTTTTGAGTACTGCGACTAGCACCATTAGCAAATCCGATATAGGGTAGTGAAGACACCGACATCTGGAAACCAAGCACAATGAAAGGTAAGTAGTTGAAAAGCGGAACCAAAAAACGAAAAAAACACACCAGAGTATGATACACTAAAAATACACAACACTCATGAAAAAATAATTTAAGCGTAGTACTTCTTCAAGTAAAGCCCATTTTTGGGTTCACTCAAAGGAATTCCATCGTAATCTACCAGCTCATAAGCCCTTTTTTCCAGCAATCGCTTCACAATATAAGGTCCACGCCACATAGGCTCGAATTTACCGACCCCTAATAAGTCACAATCTTATTCGTAAAGAAGAATAAAATCACCCTCAGAAAAAAAAACACGTGGTTTGAAATGCTTGTCATATTGATCTTTGAAACACTTCTTCTGAGTTTCAATGACTAAGGCAATATCACGACGAGTCTCTTCTAATTGCATCAAATACAAGAGACGTTCCTCTTCAGCTGAGGTGTTAGGGAGGAGTTCGAAATCTAGTTTCAAAGATGGGATTTCACATTCAATCGACAAAATAACTTCAATACCATATACCAACTAGAAAGGTGTGAACCCTGTGGCAGATTTAACATATGTCCAATAGGCCCATAATGCCGAGAAGAGCATTGTGTTCCAGCTTGACTTGTGAATTCCTATCATCTGTCGAAGCATAGTAGTAAGAAATTTGTTAATTTCTTCAACCTGGCCATTGGCCTATGGATAGTAAGGTGTTGAATTTTCATGTCGAAGACCCAACTTATTGGTAAGTTCCGACATCATGAAATTTTGAAAATGATTGCCATGGTCAGTGACGATGGCTTGAGGGACACCAAATCTAGTAACGATATAATTGAATATGAATAACGCTGCAGTTTTCCCAGTGTTATCAAATGTAGGCATCGCCTCGACCCATTTAGTGAAATAATCCACAACTACGATGATGTATCCATACCCCCTAGCTGAGTGAGGGTTACATGTCATGAAGTCAATGCCCCATTTAGCGAATGGACAACATAAACTACAGGGTAAAGAGGAGCATAATCATATTGGATCTTATTATTATATGTTTGACAAGCATGGAATTTTTGGACGACAATAATGGAATCCTTAAACACTGAAGGCCAGAAGTAACCAACTCGTAAGATCTTTTGGGCAGTGGAATACCCAGACATATGACTGCCACATGCTCCAGAATAAAAATCATTCAAATCTTTCTCAGCTTCATCATAGGTTAGACATCGTCGAAAGATCGAATCAATACCACGATGATAAAGGGTATCAACAAGGATAATGCATTGATGGTCTTGATACCAAATATGACGACGATCCACACTGGAAAGATATGGTCGGAAAGTTTGGGTTTGGAGATAAATGATAATGTATCCATACCATATGTCATTAGAACTGATCATAAAGGGAGACTCGTTAGGAAAGGAATCCCCTGCCACAGTTTCTGTCTTAGTAGAGGGAAGGTCACATATCAATTTGACAAAAACCAAATATTTATTTGATTTGGCATGCTCAAATTCCAAATCAAACTCCTAGATAATGACTATCCATTTGGAGTATTTCCCCCCCAACAATTGTCGAGTAAGGATGTGTTGCATAGGGTTGCAATCGAAAATGAATGTCATTTTGCGTAATAAGATATAATGATGAAAACATTGAAAAACTTGAACAACTGCCAAGTCCAGTTTCTCCACATGCAAATATTTGGTTTCAGTAGTCATGAGACTCCGACTCAAATAGTATATGACATGTTCATCATGCAAATCATCCTCTTGGACTAGGACCATAGCGATGGTAGAATCCAAAGAAACTAAGTATAATAAATAATCTCGACTATAATCAGGTGGAGATAAGAGTGGTGTACGGATTAAAGAAAGTTTCAAAGCTTCAAAGGCTTTGTTGGCAGTGTCGTCCCATACAAAATCTTGACCCTTTTTAAGAAGTCGAGTAAAACCTTTTGTTAATTCAACATAGTTTGGGATAAATCAACGTAAAAAGTTTGCCTTCCCTTGCAAATTTTGGAGTTGGCGCAATGTAGAAGGAGGAGGCAGATTGAGAATAGCTTCAACCTTTAGAGGGTCCACCCCAATCCCATGTGTAGAAACGATAAAACCAAGAAGTCGTCTGGACTCCACACAAAAAACGTATTTATGTGGATTCAATCGTATGCGATAATAGCTAAAACGTAGGAAAATGGCCTGTAAATGTGTCGGGTGATCTTGACGACGAACATAATGCATCAGTAAATCATCTAAGTAAGGTTGTATAATGTGCTTAATGTCATGAAAAGCGTAAGACATAGCGCATTGAAAATTCACACCAACATTCTTGAGACCAAAAGGTAGTTTTTGGTATGTGAAGGTTCCCAAAGGGAAGATAAAAGCAGTCTTATGTTGATCCACAGGTAAAATATTGATTTGATTATAGCCGAAGAATCCATCCATCAAAGAGAATATTTCACTCCTGGCACAGTTGTCAACGATCTGGTCAACGAAAGGGGTTGGGTAATTGTCTTTGGGACAAGCCTTGTTGATATCCATATAATCTACACAAACACAGATCGTGCCTTGTTTCTTTGTATCCAAAACAAGATTAGACACCCAATCAATCAAAGCCACAGGATAGACAAAACTGTCTTTAAGAAGTTTTTCAACTTCGAGTTTAATAGCAACAACTTTGTGTGTATGTACTAGGCGAAGTCTCTGTCGAATGGGTTTAGCGTTCGATTATGTCTTAATCTCATGTACAAAAATATATGGATCAATGCCCGACATCTCTTCGTAACTCCAAGAAAAAATGTCACAGAATTCTTGGAAAAGAGATTTCTAAATTCAGATCTCATCATCAGAACATGAGGCACCGATATGAACATTTTCCACGACTCTGGGTTTAATCGAAATATCTAAAGGGGTGGTGGGTGAAATGTTACCCAAGTTCCCTTCATAAAAAACATTGTGTATTGGTTCAGGAACATGGGACATAGTAACAACAGTAGACATATTCAAAATCTGTTGACGCAAGTCGAGGCCCCTTCGTCAATAATGGTTCGACAAATATTCTTATTTTCCACAATAACTTG
>JASDQU010245037.1:10965-26648 GCA_032191745.1 Picea mariana
TTTCCTAAAATAAATCCCATATGAATTCATCTTGATTTTGGATTTTGTTTTGAATGTTTGGGATATTTGTTCATGGTGGAAGTGTGGGATTTGTAAGTCCTTTGTGGTGATTACCATTGAAACTCACGAACAAATCCTATGCTCCTGTCATGTGCTGGTGGCTCTTACTACATAAGAACCATGCAATCCTCCAAGGAAAGCATCTTGCTTCCCCAAGCCATGACCATCCAATGAAAAACTACCCAACTCCATCATCCAAGTCAACAAAAAATCTTTTTGTGTCCACATGCTACCAATGATCTCGTATGGATATCTAACGTCACCTTTCAACCTATTATATGGATCTATACCTGCCTAGAAACTCAGATACGCAATTCACCAATTGGAAACCCATAGAAATACATTTTTTTCTCTACTGCAAATCGTGTATACCCTTTACACGTTTTTTCCTTCTACAACCCACGTATATAAACATTTTTTCCTCCTACAAATCACATATGGTACGAAACAATTTTCTCACATGTGAGACCTTCTTCACTCCTCTCTCTTATACCAGATTTTCCACCTCGGAGACTTCCCCTTTGTTGAGATCACCAATCCTCCTAGCACAAGTGAAAACTCACTTATGCTAGCTCCATCGTGTCTGAACTCTCTCTACTTTATATATAATCCTTAAGGGTCAACATAGAAACCCCTGCACAAGTCAACATCAAATTAAGTTTTCCTTGTGGGTTTGAAGCCCCAACACAAGCCCGCAGATATCATCGTCAAACCCATGAAGACCCCACTCAAATCCAAGGGTTTTTTCACCAAACCGAAAGTGTGATGTGGTGCCTATGACAATTCTCACATTCACAACACCTAGGGCCATGTTAGGATACCTACCCTAAGCTACAAAAATCAACAATGTTTAGTTGTGGAGTTGATGTACTAGAGGGGATTGGAGGTTGGTTAGAATTTATTGAATAATTTGGTTGTGGGATGGAAGTACTTAGAAAACTGAATTGCGTTGTAATATGTTTTATGTCCAGAAGTGGAGAATTTTTGGTGACTTGGATGATGGACTTGGGTAGTAGTTCATTGGATGGTCGTGACTTGGGGAAGCAGGATGATTTCCTTAGAAGATTGCATGGTTCTTATGTGTGGTGATTACCAGTGAAACTCATGAAAAAATATCGTACCCCTATCATATTTTAGTGGCTCTCACTATATAAGAACCATGCAATCCTCCAAGGCAAGCATCATGCTTCCCCAATTCATGACCATCCAATGAAATGCTACCCAATTCCATCATCCAAGTCACCAAAAACTCTATGTGTATATACATGATACCATTGATCTTGTGTCCTTGTTTGAACAGTCCCAAGCTATGGTTGGAAACTCGATCTAGTCCACTCTAGACCTTCACAACTCATCTCTATAGTTTCCTCACCCTCCTGGGTCAAATGCCTCATACATATTCATACCTTGACAATGTGCAACTATCTGTCCCAATGAAGATGTTATTTCATCAACCTATGATACACAAAAAACCATCTTGTCCATGCCAAATAATCTGAGATGTAACCATCGAAAATCACTATGAAAAGTCACCAAAAGTCCATCCATACGGTTGAAAATTTTACACACAACATACTATTATGATTCGGGCTCTCCGTCAATCCACCCGAAATCCCAACCTGCCACAACACCAAGTTGCAATATCCCACAACTCCTTGTCTAGACGGTCTACTCCATGTATCAAAATAGAAAGAATCTAACTTGTTTCCACCTGCAACCATCAATGTAGATCCCTCTCAGAGCTAAATCCTTAGATATCTCAGAGATGTCACCTGTGACCTACCCGAAACAAGAACAAGAACAAGAATAAAAAAAAGTGCAACATTCTTTCAGTGTTGTATCCAAAAACGTGTCTCAAGATGATCCCCTTCTCTTCAAATCCCAATCTCTAGTACCATGTCAATTTTCACATGTAACTCTGTGTGCCTAATTTTAGATCTAAAAATTGCTTCCTAGTGATCTAAATATCATTAAACAAATTTACATTGAAATTATTGAATGAAAACATATGTAGCAAAAGAAACAAGATCAGAGATCAATCATCAATAAACAAGAGACACAATAATTATATTTTGTAACTTTATCCAATCCTTCAAATCTGGGGACAAAACAAATCCTCTCAATAGTCACAAAAAACGAGGACAAAACTAGTCCTCTCAAAATCACCAAATCTGAGAATACCCTTGTTATCAAATATAAAAATTAGAAAACCAAACCTTATCAATATCCCTGGGAATATCCTCTACACATCAATTTGTTGTATACCACATGTACAGCCTGCTAACATCACCTGTCAGCCTGTACAGATCTGTACCTACTCAGAAACACAGATATGGCATTCACCAACTGGAAACCTGTGGGCATATGTTGTTTTCTCTACTGGAAATTATGTATACCCTATGCACGATTTGTCCTTCTATAACCCACCTATATATGTGCTTCGTCCTCCTAAAAATCACGTATGGTATGAACAAATTTTCTCACAAGTGCAACCTTCTTC
Source organism: Picea mariana (assembly GCA_032191745.1). NCBI lineage: Eukaryota > Viridiplantae > Streptophyta > Pinopsida > Pinales > Pinaceae > Picea > Picea mariana. The sequence continues at coordinate 13,526 of JASDQU010245037.1, forward strand.
TCTTCTCTCTCTTGGGACAAATTCACCACCTTGTACACTTCCCCTTTGCTGAGATAACCAATCCTCCTTGCATAAGTCCAGACTCACTTATGCTAGCTCCATCATACCTCCACTCTCTCTACTTTATATACAATCCTTAGGGGTCAACGTAGAAGTCCCTCCAGAAGTCAACATAAAATTAGGCTTTCCTTGTGGGTGTAAAGCCCCAACACAAGCCCGCAAAGCCCATCATCAAACCCATGAAGCCCCCACTCAAATCCAATGGGGTTTTCACCAAACCGAAAGTGTGATGTGGTTCCCACGATGATTCCCACATTCCCATCACCTAGGTTCATGTGAGAATACTTGCTCGAAGATATAAAAATCAATAATGTATAGTTGTGGAGTTGATGTAGTAGAGGGGCTTGGTGTTCGGTTAGAATTTCTTTAAGAATTTGGTTGTGGGATGGAAGCACTTAGAAAACCAACCCACGTTGCAAGATTTGTTATGAGGTATTTCAGTTCGTCATGTTTTTTATTGACCACAACACTAAACATTGTTTGTTCTTTTGTAGGGAATTTTGATTCTGAGTGATCCATTCCTCTAATTTGTCATGTTTCTCTTTAAGTTATTTATACTTCCTAGCATTGTCCTTTTGTTTCTCTTCTAACTTTTCCACCTTTGAATTGATCTCCATCATTTTTCTGATAACTGGCGGGGTATTTTTACGATCAATTTTGATTGATTTATGTTGTTTTTATATGGATTAAGATTTTTTTTCAAATCTTCAGGATTGTACGACCAAATATGATGAATTGGTTTGTATGGATTTCTAATTAGATAATTTTTTCTTTAATTTCATTGTATGGAGTATTAAAATATTACTAGGTTTGGTAAAAATTAAAAAGAAAATTGCCTTGGTAAAACGAATTATTTTTACTAGTTCCAGTAAAAAAAATTACTATGTTGGTGATTTTCTTTTACCAGGTGTAGTAAATTTTTTTACCAAGTTTGGTATTTTTTTAGCAAGTGGCTCTCATACCAGAAAAAGAAAATATGCTTAATAATTATTTTTTCTCAATGCACTGAGACAAATATATTTGATGTCTGTAATAATGAATGAGTAAGAATGATGATGAATTACAATGAGGGGCATTGCATAAATATTACTAAGAAAGTTCATTTTCATTAAAAGTTATGCCCCTTCATTAAACTAGCCTTTCATTTTTTTTATTATTTTTATTGTATTTTTATTTTATTATTATTTATTATATTTTAGGCCTTTATATCTATAACATGCAAAAGAAGGACGAGACATGGAAACTCTATATTAATTATAGATCCCTAAAAAAAATCATTGTCAAGAATCAATACTTGATCCCCCAAATTGATGATATTCTTGATCAAATTAAGGGTGCGAAGTTGTTTAGTAAAACTGATATGAATTCATGATACCACTATGTCTCGATTGAGAAAATTGATTTAAGAAAGACCACTTCCAAGTCTAAAGAATGCATTTTTGAGTTGCTTGGCATGCCTTTTGGATTGACTAATACTCTAGTAGCATTCATGAGGATGATAGAGGATATGTTATAATTGTTCACAAACTCTTTTGTGGTTGTATATTTGGATGACATTCTCATATTCAATAGAACTTGGGAAGAACATTTGTAGCACATTCATCAGATCTTGAGCACCCTATGGAAACACAATTTATATGCCAATCTAGAGAAATTCTCATTTCGAATGCAAAGAATTCAGTATCTATGATGCATTATGGATGAACATGGGGTTCATGTGCACCTAGCCAAGATCCAATTCATTTGCGATTTGCCAACCCCGATAAATCTAACAAAGTTCCAAAGATTCTTGGGCCTTTCCAACTTCTACTGTAGGTTCATGTTGGGGTTCTCTCATATCTCTTGGCCCTTAAGACAAGTGACCAAGGGTGGAGATAAATCCATGTTTTCCTAGTCTAATTCATAAAAAAAAGCATTCAATGATCTAAAAAACTGCCTTTTCTTGGCACTAGTCTTCACTTTGCCAGACCCACTGATGGGTAAACTATATACCTTAATTTCCCTCAATTAAATTATTGACCAGGGTAAGTATACTTAGAGTTGTGAAATAATATGAGTCAAGATAGAGTAAGGATTAGCTACTTGTGAGGTTTTGGAAAGTGAATCTATGTAGTCAAAAGGAAAGTTTATCCTAGGGACTGGTGCTTTATTTACAATTCTAAAAAGAGTATGAACAAGATGAAATATGTTTAGACAGTGAGCTTTTCTTCAAATGTAAAGAGTAATCTACAGCTGGGAATGGTAAATTCATTATTCTAAGTGAAAAGGTATTGAATAAAATAAAACTATATTCCTTTAAGAACAATCTATAATTATGGACAGTGAACTCATAAAAACAAGCTATCTTTCAAAAGAAATTCTTTACAATGAACTATATTCTTAAAACATTTGTTCAAAGAATCACAATTACTTCTATTCTACCACATCATTTACACTAGTCTGACTGATTGAAAGTAAAGATCATTGTGACGATATTCAAATGTAATGGTTATGTCTATGGTGGCAGATTATGTCACGATGTCATTTTAACACTACTGATAATTCAAGTGGGATCAATTCAATGCTAATTTCTACAGAGATATGCAGAGTATGAATAAGAAAGTCTATGGAAAGATTTTCCATTATGAAGATATCAATACATGTTCGTATAATTAATACATTCTATAAACATTGTGCAAAAGATATTTGAAATCAACTCTTATCGTATCACTCTGATGCTAGAAATATTCTACATAGAGTTAACAATTTATGCAGACCTACATGAAGTAATTGATAATCGTAGCTTAATGAAGCATAGGTGGTTGTTATAGACACTGCCTAAATAACCAATCTACAAAGTAACCTACAGTTTATAAAACAAGAAAATAAAGCTTATATATAATTGCACAGTTAGATGACTATGAGTATATACACATTAGTAAAAAACAACCTACATGAGAGATGTTAGATGTCAGAGTATGGACAATTAGATATAGACAAATATGAGTAACATATAAGCCATATAAAAATACAACTTCAGCAAGCAACCTGCACATAAGAGTTATATGCACAAATCCAAAGACATGGTAAATAAACAAGACACATAGACCACTGGTGGGCCCCCCCAAGTAGTCATGGTACTACTCTAGTTCAATAGACAATCACGATCAATGCATTAGCTTATTTTAACAACAGAAAACGATTTTACAAAGGTGAATTCAAAATGGTGATTATATCATTATGTGCTTTTGGTCTCAGAGAGAGTTCCAGTATTTATAGAGTTTTAGACATAGCTGAGAGGTCAACCACTGAAAGGGTCAACGCTCTCCTACAACTGAAAATCATTAAAAATAGATAACATATAGTATCTTCTTAAAAACTCATCCGCTCAAATTAGAAGTCAAATGCAATTGTTCGAATCAAATTAATGAGCTCCATAGTTGGAGAGCTCGAACATGTACAAAACCCATGTTTCGTATTCACTGGGAAGAGCTAGTCGATATGCCAACCCACAAATGCACTGCGCTCTGAGGGACAGATCGCAGGCCAGATCGAGGGTCAGATCAAAGGCTAGATCGAGGGTCGGATCAATGATTGAATCATGTTTTCTACCTGTTTCAAACAAACGATAAATGCTAATATATTGCACTCACTCAATTAAAGATAAACCATCATAAAATCATCAAAAATAAGGACCACACATACCTTATGTTGATCCATAGAAATTTTATGGAAGAAACTTGATAATACCTTCAAGAAGAGCTATTAGAAGCATAAATTGTATAATCTCCATGTGAAAAAAAGGATTTGGACAAAGGAAAAAAAGGGCAAAACACAAAGTCATCACCCGCAAAAACCATTCGAGATTGAGATAGATGCCTCAAACTATGATATCAATGAAGTCCTCATTGAACATGGAAATTCAATGACCTATCACAATGAGACACTCTCTAATGTTGTTCACAAGCATCACACATATGAGAATGAGATGTACTCCATTACACAAGAATGCAAAAAATGGAAGCATTATATTCTAGGAAAGGAAATTATTATCCACAGTGATCACAATCCCTTTCAATTCATGCAAACACAGAGAAAGTTACAAAATGACCACCATTAGAAGTGTTCCATGTACTTGCAATAACATCACTTGAGCATTAAGTACAAGAAGGGCATCACAAACCATGTTACAAAATACCTCAGTTGGCCCCTAGTTGTGGTGTTAACCACATTTCTTAACTTTTGTTGGCATGATCCCTCTGCGTTGCCCCAATTATATGGTATCGATATTGAATTTTCTACTACATACCAAACACTGGGTGCAGGTAAGAAAGTTCCAAACTTTCACCTCCAAAATGCACTTTTGTGCTATCTAGGCCATCTTTTTGTTCCTTCAATTGAGTGTGCAAATATAATTTTGGAATCACATTACAATCATGCGGTAGGTTACTTCGGTGTTGAGAAGATAGTAGTAATTATTTAGAATTATTTCTATTGGCAAAAACTTCAATAGGACATCAACAAGTATATTATATAGTTCATTGTTGTGCCATCACTAAACTTGCCATTAAGAAGAAGTGGTTGTACATTCCTATACCTACCCCAGAAAAGCATTGGGAGTTAGTCTCCATGGATTACATGTTATGTTTTCCCTCCACCAAGCATGGTAAAAATTGTGTCTTTGTGGTTTTCAATTGATTCTCTAAGATGATATGTTTGGCACCATGCAAGAAGAGTATCGTGACAAAATCCATTGCTAAACCCTTAGATTTTGTTTGGGTTCATTTTGGGCTACCATGGACCATTATTTCAAATAGGAATAGTAGTTTCCTCAATACTTTCCAGTCCAGCTTGTGGTCTCTGATGGACACCATGATGAACAAATTGATTTCCTTCCACCCCCAAACATATGGGAAAATAGAAGTGGTCAACATGATGATTATGCATATCCTACACATGTAAAACTCCAAGCATCGACATACATCAAATAATATCCTTCCATATGTTCAAAATAGCTACAACATAGGACTCCATAGCTCTATTGGCCATAGGCCTTTTCATGTGTGCTTGGGGTTATACCCATTGAGCCCCATTGAAGTAGTTATGCTCATTGCATATTTATAAGAAGATTCTTCCCATGCTCAGACCAAGGTAGATAGAGAAACCAAAAATTTTCAATGGATCCATCATATCCAAAAACAGGTTCATGATATCCTATAGAAATCCAATGCCAAGTACAAGCAATGACATGACCAACATTGGGCTCCACACAAGTTTCAGGTTGGTGATAAGGTGTGGTTTCATTTGCAAAAAGAGGACCTCACAAGCTCCTACAAGAAGCTCATACCACTCAGATATGGGCCTTACACCATCATGAAGGCTATGGGTTATAATGATTTTTAATTGAGTATTCCCCCTTTCATTAGTTTGTAGCCAATATTTAATGTGGAGCTACTTCGACCATATTTTCCACCTCTGTTGGACACCTAGGAGGTGTCTAAGAATTTGGCCCCTACAAAAATTAACCCTAATTGTATTGATATTGATATAATGGATTTTATCATGGACACCAATATGAAGTTCACATGGTAGCAAAACATACAAATCTATCGGGTTGTCAAAGCAACACAACTTCTTCACTAAGGAAAGTGGCTTACCAGGAGTTAGATTTAGCAGAACGTTCCCCATATAATGGAGTAAATTAATGCAATGGGGACCATTTCTTATAAAGGGGGAATGATTGATTCAAGCGGATATTGATGGCCACCCACCTCTTCCATTGACTCAAAATTATTCCCCATAATGGTAGTTTTTCTATGGTTTTCATGTCCGAAACAACCTGTGCATTTTTTAGTCCCTAAATAGTGTTTTTTGTCCCTATGATAGATTGGGGTTTCCATGACATTCCCAATCCTTGATCAAAATTGTTCTCCTTATCGATATATTTACAACAGACTATTGTGTGCCCCAAATAGAGTAAATTGTATGCGGAAGTTGCAACCTTGGGAAGTTGGCATATCAACTAGACTCCTTGGGGCCTGCATTCCTTTTTCCACTTCATCTCCTAGGGTTATGGTATTGGATATTTAGGGTTTTTTCCTTTTAGGTTTTAGTACTTTATGTTAAAATTCCATTCTATCCTCTTGTAACGGTTCTTCTTGCGAATGAGTGTAGCCAACACCTCTCTCTTCAAAGATAAGCTACCACCATGATAGCTAGTTTGTATTACTTTGCATTTCACTATCTTTTCCTATTTCATTTATTAATAGAATTTGTTTCTCACTATATTAATGTGCTCTCTACAATATTTATGTATGTGTGTTTCCATTCATGTTCTTGATTTTTATTTTGTTCTCTATACAATCCAAATCAATAACATATAGTTGAAAAGTATCAATAAACTGGCATAACATCGAATAATTCAATATGATTGGACTTGAACTTTAGAAAATAAAATTTATATGTAATATGGTATATTAGTTAATAACAAATTGTCAAAAACCAATTCATTTTATTTCTATTCGTATTGTATTACATAAATTAAATTGTAGTGAAATTACATCTTTAATCAATTAATAAATATAAATAATGTATAGTCAAAAGTTATTATTGAATTGGATAGCATCTAGAATGTAGCTTATATAAAATGCAATAATTTTTCAAAAAAATATAGAAAACTAGTCCATTTTAGTTGGGATTGGAATTGTATATACACTCTATTATAGTGAAATAGGTCTTTATTCAACTAACATAAAATAACTTGTGGCGACGGGTGATTTATGACCCAAGAGAAAACATGAAATTGTCATATGCTTGTAATATAGGCACCTCAACTAATAATCAAGCATATGATTACACACTCCTCTAGGGATTGAAATTAGCAAAGGAATTGTGTATCCCCGACCTCATGGTGACAGGAGACTCCAAACTGATAATCAAGGATGCAATATTTCTTTCCAATCCAAACAACATTCATCTTCAAGGCATTATCAGTAAGATCCAAATGGAATCCCAGTCATTTGATTCCATTAGATTATTTCATGTGATGAGAATAAACAATAAGGAGGTTGATAGTTTAGCCAATCAAGCATTGCAACTCTATGATGGAATTATATTAGTTAATGACATGCAAACTAATAGCGCTAGATATTGCTCTTGACTGCAAAAGAGAAATGCTTAGCACATATTGAAAGAAATTTGGTTTTAAGTTGGTGGATGAGGTAAGGTAAAGAAAGAATGTTGGGTAAAACTAGAATTAACACAAGTAATATTAAATATCAAGGCCATTGGGAATGGATTTGTTGTCCCTTGACCAAGTTTTGGGAATTTCTTGGTCATGTTGACCTAGTTTGGGACTTCGACAGCCCGTCGAAGGAGGAGTGCAAGACGAAGTGGAGATCACGGGATCTCGGGCCCCCTTTTGGGCCTCTTTTTGGGTTTTTGGGAATATGTAACAGGAAAGGGATGTCGGCCCATGGGTTTACCCATGTTTAGGCCTATTTTGTATATATAAATAGATTCCTATGCTAGGAAGAGAGAGAGAGATGAATGAAAGGCTAAGTGATAGATCTAAGTGATATGAATGTATGTTGAGTGCAAGTAGTTGTGACAGATTGTAAAAGGCTTAGTGTTGTAACGTGAGGAAGAAGGATCTAGTGAGGTGCGCAGATCTTCTATCATGTGCGGAGTAAGGGTTAGAGGCTTTGTGCTGTAACAAATTGACTAAAGGCAATAAAGAAGAAGAGTTGGTGGACGTAGCCCTAGGAGGGGGGTGAACCACGTAAAAACTATGTCATCTTGCTTGGTGCTTGCCTGAATGTGTTTATGTCTTTTTTGCTTAGTACTTTGAGATGATTAGATATATCTTCTTATGCACAGTGCTAATGATGTATAGAATTTTAGATCTAATGTGCATGAATATGATCAGTGCTTGATCAGTTACATCTGACCTATTTTACTTATGCTAAAGTGCTTGTATATGGTAGAGTACTGTGAATACTACGAGGCTTTGTTTTCTCAGCGAAGTAGACAAGGATTGCATGTTAAAGAACTGAAGGTGCTAATTTCTTTATTAAGTAGTACAATCAAAGATCTGTGTCCCAGCTAAGGTTGTAGACACTTGAGTCCTGCAACCACCCCTGCCTCTACCTCGGGTGAGACTTCATCTACTTCGCAGGTGTTGCCGAAAGGGTTGATAGTTAGGGTTTTGTTGGTGCATTGTTGTAGCATTGAACCCTGGGTCTGCCCCTATGCCAACAAATGGTTCTGTTGCCAGGACCTGAAATTGTGATTACTGGGAAATGAGAAAGAGGAAGATCTGTGCAAAGATTCATCCTGAAATTGTAAAATCTCTATGCTTAGATTTGTTCCTTAGTGCGCAGTATTCTACTTGATCTGAAAAGATCTGTGCTAAAGAGAGATTGCCATATCTGAAGGAAAGAAGCCCAATCTGAATAAAGGAGGTCAGATCTGAAGAAAAGAAGTGAGATCTAAAAGCTTTGTGCTCTAAGAAAGGTAAAAGTGGAAACTTTTGACCAAAAGAGGTAAGATCTGCAAGCTCTGTGCTCTGGTAAAGGTAAGAATAGTTAAAAAGTCTTAGATCTGAAAGCTTTGTGCTCTGTAAAAGTAAGATAAGTAGAAATTTTTGTTTCTAGAGTATGAATCTAGGTATGTTTGATAGATTTTGTCCTAGCTTAAAAACTAGGGCACTAATAGATGAAAGAAGATTTGTTATGAATAGATCTGATAAGAATCATGAAAGATATGTTATGCCTATGCATAGAAAATATGTTTGGACTAACAAATGGATGCAGGATCCTAGAAAGAATTTATTTCAGGTTAGCTGATACGATCCTAGTGCGCAGTACAGAAGAAGTTGGGGATCATTTAAAAGAAAGAGAGGATTAACCTTTGTTATAGTTGCAGAAGACTAGGACATGTTGCTAAGGAATGCCCTGGAAGAAGACCTAGTTGTCTTTGTTGTAAGGCTATGGACCATGAAGTATTGGATTGCCCTAGAATGATCACTAAACTTGAAGGAATGAATTTAAATTGAGAGAACCCTAAGGCAGATCCAGAAAAGGTAGAACCCCAACAAGAATCCAAGAAAGTATTGATACAAATAAAAGAAACCATGAATGACTATCGACATGTCATCTTGTCAGAGATCTTCAAAGAGAAGGATAGCATCGAAGCAAGAATAGGGGACTTCGACATTGACTATGTTCTGGATGAGGAAACAAAGATGAATATTATGCCAGAGAGAACCTGGGAAGATATAGGAAGGCCTACTATGATCCCTTCACTAGGAGGAATAAGTTTATTCAGAGGAAAGCTAGTAAACCTATGTGGAAGGCTCGCTCAGAAACCTATGACTGTCAATGGAACTTCGACAGAAGAAGACTTTGAGATTATTAAGCTTGTTGAAGATAACGCCTCATTTACCATGCTAATAGGAAAACCTTCGATTGATAGAGATCAAGCCAAACGAAAGGAAGAAGAAGAAGTTTTGGACCAGAGGAAGCAAGAGTTAAAAGACTTTATGACCAGAAGGATCACACACTTGATTAAGGAACGGGAGAGAAGATCGCAGATATTTAATACTATAATCCCAGATGTCAAATCTAAGAGAACACTAGAGGATCCTCAGAAGATTGAATTACTTATCCCAGACACAGAAGAAGTATTATCCAAGAACCCTAGGAAAGAATTTCAATAGTGCGAAGTAACTAAGGCCAAAGAAGAAAATAATCAGAATGAGAAAATCATTACTGAGATGAAGCTCACTAGAAAGAAGGCTAGAAAATTAAGAAAGAAAAGGGATAATACTGAAAGGTTACAGGAGGTTTTAAAGGAAACCTCGCAGAAAGAAAAATTGTAGAATTGGAGCTTCACCGAGATATCAGAACAGCGACACATGGCACTTCTCTATGATGAAGCAATATAGCCGTTGGGGCCGATATATCCGTTCGAATTCTGCTTCGAACAGACAAAAAAGAAATAAAGGTTTGTCATTCAACTGTTGGACCATGCCATAACGGATCAAACAAAATTTAATGGAGGCTCATACCTGTTGCAAGCCAACCATTGTTAAATTACCTATTTAGCTCGTCGCACCATGCACTGAGAACACTTTTGCCAAATCAAGAATTTGAGCACACAGTCTAAGCCGATTTTATAAAGTGATCATTGTTCTATCATTCTCTATCTCATTACCATTTCTGAGTTGTTCCCCAATCCCGCGTATTGTTTATCCCAAGTGCGTATGTCGGAAGCATTGAGCGCTGCAGAGAAAGTTGTTGAAGAGGTTCTGATCGAGTTGATGACAGAGAAAGTCTTCTCGGAGTGAGGGTTGTCTACAGGTGTACAAGCATCGTCGATGAGAGGATTGCAAGCCTCTCCTTCCACTACTCGAGATGGTCCATCCCGACTAGCCAATGAGAAGCACACTAAGCACAGAGATGATATCGGGAATGCTAAGCTGATTCTGAGCATTCTTCCTGCTTATATACCACCTCTGAGCAGTGCNTCAATCGTGACAGTGTACCCTACGAATTTGAGTATGCTTTGATCACTGCGTACCTTCCAAAAGAAGTGCATGCAGTTCGTTTCGACCAGGATAAGCTCACCGTGTTGAAGTTTAGTGACTTCAACCTCGATGACAGGAAGGTTTACAGTATGCTCGCCCTCATAAATATCTGACATGAACCAAAGGAAAGAACTCCAAGATTATCGCTCAATCATGGACCCAGAACCTTGTGAAGTCAACACTACTTAATGTAATGAAGCTTCTTCACTTCGGGAGGAATCGAGAAGTGAATGCCTACGTCAATTTGCTATTGTCCTTCTATCATGGAGGATACTAATGGTTGAACCACCGCATCACAGTGGATCTGACTTTGATTAATCAGATCACAGGTCTTAGCATGCAGGGCCCCAACCCATAGGATTTCTACCCCAGAAAGATCGCAGATCGTACTCTCGCCCAGAGAATAAAGGATACCTACGGTGTAGTGCGCCTTGCCTCTCAGCTGATTGCAGGCAAGCTAGTTCGCAAGAACCGATCGACCCAAGTAACTAGATTTGTAGTCGACCTTGTAGGGAAGTGTGTGGAGGGTCTACAAATGAATTGGGCCAAATACTTGGTGAACCAGCTAGAAATGGACTGCAGGGAAGTGCAGGACCAAGGTTACAAGTTCCATTTTAGCTAGTTTCTCATATTAATCGCTTTCATTGCATGGGAGATTCTGGAAGGTGCAACCTTCCCAGATGTTGATCCCTTTGAACCACTAGCTACGAAGTTCAGTACGTTGTGGTATTCCAATGACATGAAAAAGCAGTGGTAATCAAATGTTGTTTTACGCACATATTATAACTAGTTGAAGGTAGCCATACAGGCCACGCCTCGCATAACCCTGAACACACTTCACGGATTTAGGCCATTGATGAAATTCAACGCGTACCGCCACTTCATCTACATCACAACGTGCGTTGATGAGCATCACTAACATATATAGTCATACTACAAGTTAATGGAGGATGAATTAGAGGAGATTACCAAGGAATGGTAAGTGGACCTCCTTGTTCCAGTGGACCCCACATAGATGTTCGATGTTGAAAGCCCATAAACTACGCCAGATACAGTCGGACCTAACAAGATAAAGAAGACTGAAGAGGTCAACAATTTAGACAACGCATTCGTAAAGACTGCGTCTATTTCAACCGAGCAAGGAGGTGATGGCATAGAAGTATAGTAGAAGAAAGGTGAGGTTACAATGCCAATAGACAAGGAGGATCCCTCAAAGAAAAGGAAGGTTTCCCCTCTGAAACCTTCTTCAAGGAAGAAATTGAAAGCAACTAGAACCAAATTCGAGACCACCCTCACCTTAGACAACTTCTACTTCATTGTGGTTGCACTGAATGATGCTTCGCTGGAGATAGTAGAGAAGCAGGAAGCCAAGTAGGAGGAGGTGTTCAGTTGCATCAAGTTTGAGCTTCAAGAAGTGCAGCAGGCACTATAGTCCAGCCACGCAGTATTCACTGCACCCCTGACAGTTGGAACACTAGAACTAGGTGATGAGCCCGCCCAATTACATGGGATTGTCAATACAGTTGAAGATTGCCTTCGATGAGCTCAAGAAGAAATAGTGCAAACCACCTAGGCTCTGGCGCAAGCACAAGGAGATCTAATAGAATATCACAACAATGTAGAATGATAAAAAATTGCTCTCCAATAAAAATGGGATGAAGAGAAAGAAGAGCTACAACAAAGCAAGGAACAATTGCTCGCCGAGCAAATTGAAGTTAAGGAAAGGGTCAATAGAGCACTTCGCTCTATGACAATCGTCGAATTATAGATCGAGGAACAAGTTCCACACGAGGTGTCACAACTAGAAGAGGTGATCCAGAAGCTACAAAAACGCATCATAGAACTAGAGCTCTGCAGTGTACCCAAAACCCCTCAAGATATAAGAGACCAGTGAGAAGCAACTGCTCACAGCGTAGTGGGTAGATTAAAATCTCTTACCTTGGAGTGCAAGCAACTAAGTAACCAAAGTTCCCAGATATATGAAAACCTTACAGAGAATCCATAATTACAAGCACTGGAGTCGCAGCTCCAGGAAGAAAAAAAACATGCGAATATTCTACAGGCACAACTGAAGGCCCTGTCAGCCGTAGATAGAATGAAGAGGTCTCATGAACAATGCACAGCTCAGTAGCAGGTTCATATGATTCAAATCAAAGTGATGGAAGTCACTCAATGACTTCAACCTATGCAAGACAAGGCATTTTTGTTGTTTACAGAGGTTGAGAGCCAAGGAGAAAAGCTAGACCAGGTCGTCCTCACAACAGAACAACATTTAGAAGGACCGGTAAATGACGCAGTGATCCAGGAGTTCACCGAGAAAGAGGCCACAACAAAGTAGCAAGTCGAAGCAGCCTGGGCCAAGCTTGAGGTGTTCGAGGCAGAAATGCTCAGACCAGACTGACTCAGGACGAGTCAAAGGTGAGTGTTGGGGGCCTGTTGGTCCTTGAACAAGTTTTGGGAATTTCTTGGTCATGTTGACCTAGTTTGGGACTTCGA
>JASDQU010245037.1:48792-61295 GCA_032191745.1 Picea mariana
TTGACATGGGGGACAACCTTAAGGGGTGTGAAGGTGATATTTTCTCTATCGGAAAAATTGTGGATAGAGAAATAACCTTCTAGCAGATTTAACCATTTTTCCAAAGCATCCACATCGATATGATCTTAAAATATGGGAATATCAAAATTAACTTGTACCTTGAATGGGGAAACATATCCAAAGCGACTGCTTGACAAAGACACTCCTGGTGTTGTCGATAATCGTTGAAGGATTTGAGAAAAATTCTCCAACATCTCGTTCCTCTATTGCACGAGGGTTTCCACAAGCAACAACCTGATAGGATCTTCTGCTCCAACGTCTCTCTTTTCTTCCACCACGGGAGGTCACTTGGGCTATCAAGAGTGGTTGTCCTCAAGAGAAACTAGCTCAAGACCCAACTCTCTATACCCTAACCTCGTTAGGGACATGCACTAAGAAACGACAAGGAGTATCATGCTTTGATACCAATGATCTAGATTACTTTGAGAAAAAAATGAAGGTGGAAATATAATAATTAAATACACATATATATTTCTTGAAACACAGAGATACAATAATATGCAATTTCTATTAATGAGAGAAATGTATAGAAACTATAAAAATACAGAGTGAATGAACACACTAGAATGGTGGCATCTTATCTCTGAGAAGAGATGTGATGGCTATTCTCATTCGCTAGAAGATAATGATTATAATGAGTCTCCAAATGTCTTTTTAACATAAATAAAATACAAAACCCTAAACCTCGAAGATGAAACGTCAAAAGGTTTGCGGGCCCCGAAGGGGGTAGTTGATACGTCAACTTCTCAAGGGCGTAACTTTTGCATATGATCTCCATTTGAGGCGTAGAATAGATTGTTAGAAAGGTCTAGCTGAGGAAAATACATTCTATTCGTCCCATGTTAGGCATTGTTGAGCCTAAAAAGTGTTGTTTAAGGCCTCAAAATGGCCCCAAAAGTTCAGGACCTGAAAACTATAGAAAAACTGCCAAGGTGGAAACCCATGTTCTAAGTCAGTGCAATAGGTGGGTGGCCACCAATATCCATCTGGATCATGCTATTCACAACAAAACACTGGAACAACTAGTATACTGAAGGATCGGATCTCTATATGATCATATCAAAGTATGGAAAACATACCTCAGGGAGAAAAATCCTTGAATAAAGACGAAATAGTGTCTATAAAGTGTTACCACTTGTTTCTTATTTTTTCTTTTTTCCAACCGACTCCAATTTTTTCGTTATTGTACACTTGTCACTAGGCAAAGGGAAACCAAACCGTTTTTGTAACAACTTCTTTAAACAATAATACCAAGAGATATGCATGAGTTACAAACTACTGTATAAAAGCGAGAAGATGCCCATTTTGTAAGGGGATCTTCAAGCAATGTATAGCCCCAAGAACTAATTCAAGAACATGTACGTTGTTAATGAATATTGAAAAGCCCTTAGGGATAGTTTTTTGAAGAAGGAACACTTGTGTGTGAATTTGAATTTTCTTTGAATTATTTCAAGTAGAGATGTATGTTGTTCACATGGATTATAAGGATGCTTGTTTTCCTATGGATTAATATTATGCACTCTATGTTATTTTTTATTTTTAAGTATTCTCTCACATATCTTTAAGTCCTGAGATTGTTAATTTGTTAACATGTGCATTGATATAATTTAGAATCTTCTGGTTATATATATATATGCACTTGTTTCTAGTTTTTCTTTTCTATTTCAACTACCTGTGTGGAAGTTTTGTGCAAAATTTGATCTTATTTATAACTCACTGGTTACGTTAGTATACTCCTAGATAGGATAGGTCAGGATTGATTAAAGATATATTAGAGATAGATTATTTTTATTTCAATATATAGTTTTCATCTACATCTTTTCATTGCATATCCATTTATCATTCATCCTCATTGGTAAAATGGACCGCAACCGACCAAAAACCCCCAAAACAACAATGGTATCTAGTCCAAATTTTGAATGGGTCTCCTAAACCAAACAATGCATAATCTAGTTGGGATCGTGTATCAGGGAGTGCCCCTTTCTATTTTCGAGTGAATTCAGACCTGCCAACAGGATGATATCTAGGACCAAAGGGAATGTCGCTATGGATTCTTGTTTTCACAAGGGGCTCGATAATTTCTTAGTTCTTTCTCTTTCAATTTCCATTGCCTAAATTGCCCATTCTCATGCACTAGAACTCAGGATTCAGTAGAAAAAAATGGCCACTCATTGATCTGGGAGAAAGGTGCATCAATTAGAACATCTTGAAATTGAATTGGATGACACTCACAACTCGGTCCTCACTCTCTAGATAAGATACAATTGATTTTCCTCCCATCTACTCACAACTCTAGAAGAATTTGTGAGGCAGAAACAAGAGATCTCTCAACTGAAAGATGAATGTCATAACCTTCGACAACAAATTGAAGACTTGAAGGCCCAACCTCAACATGTAACATCAACTCCAACACCACGTGAAAAAATTGATGCAACTTCCTCCCATGGAATGGATTCCATCCCTCTGGACTTAAATGCAATGGCTCTAGAAGCAGAAAATTGGTTTTTCGATGGACACACCAACTAAGCCTCTCAATTTAAATGTTTCGTTTTTGTACACTTATCCTAGGGATATTCTATAAATTACATAAGGGGAATAATTTTGTCTTCTAAGAACATAGAATAGTAGTTTTGTTGAACTTAGCAGATACAACAGTTACATTCTCAGACTCTGTTACAAGTTTAATTGCATTTTTTATCAGATTGTATTTCTCCGGCATCGTCATATGTTGTTTCAAATAATAATATGATTCCCCATTTTTCTGTTAAAATAAAAGCTAACATAAATGAAGTAAAATTAAATATATAAATGAATTGAATATTATAAAGTAATTTGATCTCATCAAAGTTTAAATAAAAAAACATATCATAAGTGGGTCTAATGGTGAAGAACATGCATGCATTTCCTTCTAGGAAGTCATAGGTTCAACTTCACAGCGGTAGGGACATTCCACCCAATTAATTTAAATTATTAAAATAATATTTTTAATTCATATTTATTTTTAACTAAAAATATTATATGTTTTATAAATGAAATGTAAAATTTATTAAATGTTTTTATCATCTAAGATTTAAATGAAATTAGAAGAATTTAAATGCTTTACAATCTAAATAATTAAATTAAAGTGAATTCAATAAAAGTTTAATACTCTTGTAACTTCAATACAACCAAAGTAAAATAAAATTGAGAGAAGTTAAATACTCTTATAATAATATAATCCCACTAAGATTGTATAATAAATTAATACAAATTTAAATTAATTTTTCATTCCTAAATTCATATTGACACCTCGAAAGATCTTAATACAAATTTATTAATTTTTCATTCCCAACTCCATATAGACACCTCAAAAGAACCAAAACTTCTCTTAGATGAAATTATATACATATTTAACATGTTTGTAGACTCTAATTTAGGATTGACACATGCACAAGTTCTTAAAACCTTTTTTCACAAATTTTACATATTTTAAGTATTTTTTCTGTGTCTATTTAGTTGTTTTTTAACGGTTTAATGATATTCATCTTAAACCCTGATTTATCTATTGTGCATTCATAGGGATCAAATTTTTTAAGGTGTAATTTTTTTATAATTTCATTGCATATCAAGTATTAATTCCTTCATATTAATTGATAAAAAAAATTAGACAACAATTTGATCTTTCCGTGTTTTATAGATCCAAGTTTAAGATGAATCTATACTGGTTTAATATTTTAAATATTGTCACATACATATGTATGTATTTAGCTTTAAAACACTTGGCTACTTTCAATACAATAAATTTTCTTTGATCCTTAGCCTTTCCTATTAACCATTCACGGGGAAAACTCACTGAAATTCCTTTGCAACCATAGCCTTTGGAGTACTTGTATTCAACTCCTTCGATCAGGTTGGAGGAGTTTGTATTAACTCCTCTAATGTGATTAGAGGAGTTACCAGAAACCTGACCGATAATATGGCGAAGCACTTGTCAATAATTTCGACGATGTGCATCTGAGCACTTGCCATCAACTCCTCCAATGCACTCAAAGAAGTTGACATTATCCTGGTCGATGGCACATCGAAGCCTTTCGAACCAACTCTCCGGATGACTTTTTGAGGCTTTCACATGAACTTTGTTGATTAATATTGAAGCAATTATTAACAACCCTTTAGATTTGCAGCAGGGGAGTTAACTTCAAAGCCTCTGATTCTACTTTCTAAGCACGTTTGAGTCTGTTCTCCCTTAAAAATTCACCATATTACTCATCATGCCTTCCATTACATTGACGTCATCAGATGACGACTCTCCATCCATCATTAACACCAGTGATTCCTCAAGTATGGATTCTCAGAAACTTAAGAAAATTATTTCTAAATGCATATGATAGTTATAATATTTTCTCACAGTGTATCCATTTGCCACTATACAGGTACATACATGTCTCCCAGATGGAGAAACACTCAAATGGGGTGAAGTATGCCAAATTTTCAAGAAGCATAACTGCACCACTGATGCCAAAGATAAGGATGAGTTGAGAGTCTTCAAAAACATCAGAAAATTAGGGATATTTAAAGTTGCATCCCGGGATATTGTTTTTCCATGCAACGACGCAATATCCAGGATCATGAAGCATATATACATGGGAAAAAATCATGTTTGCAGTGCTAGAGGGGATCCAATAACATGTTTCCATCCTGGGGACTTAGAAAAATATTATCATCTTGAGAAGGGAATGAAAAGGATGGACAATAATCTACTTGATGAATTCAAGCACACTCCTAAAGAATTGTGCCCCAAGTGGTACAAGCCAGAAAAGTAGTTCAAACACAGGCCTAAAGGAGGATACCCTATGACCACCCTAAGGAATCCATACCAGTACATGGTATCCATGTTATGCGGGCCTCTACAAAGAACCCATAAATACAAGAACAAAATACCAGAAATTATGTGAACATTTCATGGATCCTTTATATGAGTTCATATTCTTCTCTCCTCCACCATGCATGACAAACAAGGAAATTGCAGTAATCAAGAGAATTGAGGATTGGTTCCTCTTAGAACATGGCACTTACATAAGGATATATGTTTCCACGAAATATCCTCACCTCCTCCCATGATTCGTGGCAGATAGAATGGTTCTCCAGGAAGTAGCATATCAAACGTTAATCCATAGAGTGGGAGGAGACTTGTATTAATCCAAGAAGGCTATATGACCACCATTTCTTCTCTACATCGACAACTACTTCTTCTCAAATACCAAGCAAGTGTAGGAAGAAGAAAATACCCTGCTCTCATACCACTTCGAAGAAGAAATATTTAGAAGACATGATCTGAAAAGGGTTGTAAAAGACTATTTCTACAAGGCATGCCTTCTATGGGTCATAAATGCATGCACTTTTGACGAAGTGATGTTCAACAGAAGAGTCCAACCTATAGGAAGAATCACAGACGAAGAAAAGGAAAAAGAGGAAGACAAAAGGAAAGAAGAATAAGAAACAGAGAGAGGTCATCTGCCCCTTCTATTTCCATACAGTCAATTTTATCAAAAGAAGAGGAAGCCTTGATAGACAAGAAAATGAGAGAAAATGAAAAGGTATCTAAGAAAAAGAATGATTCTTCCAAGAAGAAGCGAAATCTTAAAGCAGATAAGGCCAAGGCTGAAGCAGAAGCAAAGCCAATTGCCTAAAAGGAAGCAAAAAATAAAGCAATGACAGACAACGCAACGAGAGATGAAGCAGTGAGGATAGTCAAAGAAACAACCGATACATTAGTTGAAGAAGAGAGGAAAAAGAAATATGTTGAAGCCACGGAAATCACTCAACCAATGGACACCGACCTCCTTGAGACATCAACGAAAGGAAAAACCATTCAAACTTTGTTTATTTTTCAGGGGCTTGGACTCTGGATCCCGTTTCATCCAAGTGAGGTCCTTAATTTGAGGAGCTTCCCCTATGATAGTAATACTAGTAAGATAGTGCAGGAATAGATAAAGAAAGTTCCTAACACTCAAGATTTGTCGATCTCAATTATCACACAAGTCCCCATGACTGGAGATGTAAGGGATAATCCAATAACCACTACTTTATACAGAACTACATTCATGAATGTTAACGAGGACAACATTCAAAGACTATGCCAACAAAATGAAGAGAAAGAAGCAAAGATTAGAGAGCTAGAAGAAAGACTCCAGCAAGTGAAAATAGATGAAATCAGTATGAGAAATTTCAAAGATAGTGCTAAGAATGTTAGGACATAATTGGAAGAGGATATTAATTACATGTATGCTCACTTACACCTCTTCCAACAAGCATCCTCTACGATCATAGAACATAAAAATAAAATACAAACAAAATTGACTCATTTCAACACAATCCGAGAGGGCATCAATGACATTGACATATGAATTGTGGAAAATCTTGATGCACCGACTGAGATGTATCGAACCTAAACATAAAAAAATAAGACAAATGTGTATGCAATAGACTATTTCCAACAATCAGGGCAAAGATAAGATAAGGAGGTCACTAAATCAATGGAAATATGCTCAAAGATACACAAAACTGCACAGTAATTGATTAAGGGTAGTTGACTACCTCAGCTAGATGAGCTTGATACAAATATATTCAAAGAAGAGCTGGTAGAAAAGGTGCATGATAGCACAAATCACAGAAAATAAATTGTCGAAGCAACCACCGCAATTTCCATAGATCTAATAGAACAACATCATATGCAACCTGTAAAATTTCACACTATGATACATGCATTCATACCGACATTGTTAAAAGACATGAGCACCCTTGAAGATAACATTTCCATGATCCATATTATTTTTAGAATGAAATGAATGAGGAAATATAATAATTAAATACAGAGACATATTTCCAGAAACATAGAGATACAATAATATGCAATTTCTATTAATGAGAGAAATGTACAGAAACTGTAAAAATACAGAGCGAATAAAGTCGCTAGAATGGTGGCAGCTTATCTCTGAGAAGAGATGTAATGGTTATGCTCATTCGCTAGAAGATGACGATTACAATGAGGCTCCAAATTCTTTTTTAACATAAAGAAAATCCAAAACACTAACCCTAAAAGATGAAATGCCAAAAGGTTTTGGGGCCCCGATGGGGGTAGTTGATACGTCAACTTCCCGAGGGCATAATTTTTGCATACGATCTTCTTTTGGGGTGCACAATATCTCATTGGAAATATCTAAACGAGGACAACAAATTATGTTTTTCCTATAATCTTCCTTCAACTACATGGTAGGCGTTGTCGAGCCCAAAAAACATCGTTTAGGGCCTCAAAATGGTCCCAGAAGTTTAGGACTCGAAAAACCATAGAAACAATTCCAAGGTGGAAACCCATGTTTTGAGCCAGTGGAATAGGTGGGTGGCCACCGATGTCCATCTGGATCAATCCTTCCCCCTTAGGAAGTAATGGTCCCCATTGCATCAATTTCCCGTGGAAGATGGGGAACCTTTTGTTGATCTGAACCTTGGTGAGCTACTTGCCTTGATGCAAAAGTTATCTTTCTTAGCTTGTTGAAAGTTGTTATGAATGTGTTGCTTGAAGGGTTGGATCCTTTCAACCAATCTAGCTGCATGATCTTATTGAGTGTGGGATGACTCTTTTGGTGAATATGCAGCATGAGGAGCATGAATGGTTGTTTTATAACTTTTCTTGATTGGACAGTGTGGAAGCACCCCCATAGGTCAAGAAACAATACTTTTGTTCCCTTATACAATCTGTTTATGATATATAGAAAGGTCTTGAGATGAGGCTATAGTGGTTGCAGTGTCCTTATGTTCACCTTATGAATAGATCGTGAAGAGGATAAAATTTGAGGTATGAGAGATTACTTTGTGACACTATTTTGTTGGGACGGTAGTTGGAACTACCTTTGGTATCCTATAGATTTGACCCCCCAGAATAACAATGATGCTATGGGGTCGAGACTCATAAACAATAGGGCACTTCCACATAAATGTCTGGCCTAACAGAACATCATAGAATTCCAATGGGGAAACATAACACAATACCTCATCCTTGAAGGGATTTATGTCATAAGACATCCGACACTTATGGTTGACACAAACATCTCAACCTTGGCGAAGCCACCCAATGTTGTATGGTTGCAGGTGTGGTGTTGTTATAAAATCTAACTTCTTGATGATCTCTATTGAGATTAGGTTCTTCTGGCTTTCGCTATCAACAATAAAATGCAGCAGGGTCCCCTTCACTGACATCTATGAATGGAGTAGGCACTCCCCCTCCTTAGGATCCTCTGGTTCTTTCAGTTGTATTGTTTTGGTTGCGACAGTAGCGGTGGGTTTTACATCAATGATATGTTTTGTTTTATTATTTTTTGAATCAGAGTCCAATTCGGGGCTCGACTCTGTTTGTTTGACCTCGACCACCAATGACTGTTTTGAGCGACATTCATCGGTGTTGTGCCAAGGGATTTTGTGGAAGTTTCAACACTTCCCAATGTCCTTCTTTGTCTTCCCGTTACCCTTGTTTTCCAATGACTTGTACTGGTTTTCTTGAGGTTGATTATTCTATGATTTAGGGATGCCTTAATAGGGATACCTTTACCATACTTTGGTTGTTGCGAATTTGTAGACCCAAATTCTCGCTTATTTTGTTGCTTAAATTTCTACTCGATTTTGATAGCATATAGATAAGTGACTCCTAGTGATGAGATGTATATAAATTCTATTTCGGTTTGGATGTACCTATGTAGAGCCCCACGGTATTTTATAATTAGATGCCATTAAGAGTATTTGATACCTAACTTGGTGCGCAAGGCATGGAAGGTATTTTTGAACTCCGACATTGTTTGGCCCCTCTCTTGATGCAATGTGGTCCATCTCATGTACTGGTCATCATGGTTTCAAACAGGGTAATATTTCTCCTTGACCACATCCATAAAAAATTCCCAAGTGGGCTCAACTCTCAATATTCTAGACTCCTTTCTAAAAATTTTCTCCCATTATGTTTCCCACCAATGTTTAACAGGGGGGATAGTATTAAGGAGCCTAGAGGTGATCTTTTCTCTATCAAAAACAATGTGGACAAAGAAATAACCTTCTAGCAGATTTAACCACTTCTCCAAAGCATTTACATCAATATGACCTTAAAATACGAGAATATCAAAATTAACTTGTACCTTGAATGGGGTAATGTCTCCAAAGTGATTTATTGACCAAGATGTGCCTTCTATTGTTGGTAATCATTGAAGGATTTGGTAAAAATTATCCAACATCTTGTTCCTCTATTGTGCAAGGGCTTCCACGTGAAATAGCTTGATAGGATCTTTTGCTCCCTCGTCTCTCTTGTCTTACTCCATGGGAGGCCACTTGGGTTGGTGAGAGCAGTTGTCCCCAAGAGAAACTAGCTCGAGACCCAACTCTCTATACCCTGACCTCGTTGGGGACATGCACTAAGAAACGACAAGGAGTAGCCTACTCTGATACCATTGATCCATATTATTTTGAGAACAAAAGGAAGACAAAAATATAATAAGTAAATACACATATATATTTCCAGAAATACGGAGATACAATAATATGCAAATTCTATTAATGAGAGAAATGTACAAAAACTATAAAAATACAAAATGAATGAACTCATTAGAATGGTGGCAGCTTATCTCTGAGAAGAGATGTGATGGATACACTCATTTGCCAAAATATGATGATTACAATGAGGCTCCAAGTTCCTTTTTAACATAAAGAAAATCCAAAACCCTAATCCCGAAAGATGAAATGCCAAAAGATTTGCGGGCCCCAATGGGGTAGTTGATACGTCAACTTCCCAAGGGCGTAACATTTTCATACGATCTCCATTTGAGGCACACAATAGCTCATTGGAAAGTTCTATCCGAGGAAAACACATTTCATTCGACGTAGCATGTGTGTTTGGCTACATACTAAGAGTTGTCGAGCCCAAAAAACATCGTTTAAGGCCTCAAAACGGCCTCAGAAGTTCAAGACCGGAAAAACCGTAGAAACACTGCCAAGATGGAAAACCATGTTTTGAGCCAGTAGAATAAGTGGGTGGCCAAGGATCATATCTCAAAGAACTAGTCTACCCAAGGATCAAATCTCTGTATGATCATCTAGAAGTATGGAAAACATATCTCATGGAGAAAAATCCTTGAATAAAGATGAAATAGTGTCTATAAAGTGTTACCACTTGTTTCTTATTTTTTCTTTTTCCCAACCGACTATAATTTTGTCTTTATTATACACCTGCCACTAGGAAAAGGGAAACCGAACGATTTTTATAAAAACTTCTTTAAAGAAGAATACCAACAATTATGCATGAGTTACATACTATTGTATAAAAGAGAGAATATGCCCATTTTGTAAGGGGCTCTTCAAGCGACGTATAGGTCCAAGAACTAATTCAAGAACATATACATTGTTAATGAATATAAAGAATCCCTCAGGGCCAGTTTTCTGAAGAAGGAACACTTGTGTTAGAAGTTGTCTTTGCTATGAATTATTTCGAGTGGAGATGTATGTCATTTACATGGAATGTAAGGATGCTTGTTTTCCTATGGATTAATATTATGCACTCTATGTTATTATGCAGTTTTAAATATTCTCTCGCATATCTTTAAGTCTTTAGATTGTTGAGTTGTTAACATATGCATTGATATAATTAAACTCTTTTGGTTATATATATATATATATATATATATATATATATATATGCACTTGTTTCTGGTTCTGCTCTTGTATTTCAGCTACCCGTGTGGACATTTTGTGCAGAATTTGGTCTTATTTATAGCTCATTGGTTACATTAGTATGCTCCTATCTAGGATAGGTTAGGATAGATTAGTTTGCTTTCAATACATAGTTTTCATCTACATCTTTTCATTGCATATCCATTTATCATCCATCCTCATAGGTAAATCACATCGTAATCGTCCAAAAACTCCAAAAATAACAATGGTAGTCAAGCCAAATTTCGGATGGGTCTCCTAAATCAAACAGTGCATAGTCTAGTTGGGACCGTGTACTGGGGAGTACCCCTTGTTGTTGTCGATCGAATTCAGACCCGTCAATGGGACGATATCCAGGACCAAAGGAAATGTTGTTATGACTTCTTATTTTCACAAGGGGCTCGACAATATCTTAGTGCTTTCTCTTTCAATTTTCATTGCCTCAATTGCCCATTCCCATGCACTAGAACTCAGGACTCAACAGACAAAATTAGTTTCTTATCGATTTGGGAGAAGGGCACATCAATTTGAACAACTTGAAATTGAATTGGATGACACTCACAACTTAGTCCTCACTCTCTAGATAAGATACAATTGATTCTCCTCTCATCTACTTAGAACTCTAGTAGGATTTTTGAGGAAGAAACATGAAATCTCTCAACTGAAAGATGAATTTCATGCCCTTCGACAGAAAATTGAAGACCTGGAGGCCTAACCTTAGCACGTAGTAGCAACTCCAACACCACCTGAACATTTTGACGCAACTTCCTTTCGTGTCATGGCTCCAGTCCCTCTAGAATTAAATGCAATGGCTCCATAAGTAGAGAAATGGCATTTCGATGGCCACACCAACTAAGCCTCTCAATTTAAATGTTTCATTTTTGTAACTTATCCTAGGGGTATTCTATAAATTATATAAGGGGAATAATTTTGGTTTCTTGGAACATAGACTAGTAATTTTGTTGAACTTAGTAGATACAACAGTTACATTCTCATACTCTGTTACAAGTTTAATTGCATTTTTTATCACATTGTATTTCTTTGGTGTCTTAGTGTGTTGTTTTAAATAATAATATGCTTCCCCCTTTTTCCGTTAAAAAAAAGATTAACCTAAATGAAGTAAAATTAAAATATATAAATGAATTGAATATTATGAAGTAATTTTATTTGGTCAAAGTTTTATTAAAAAAACATATCTTGACTGTGTCTAATGGTGAAGAACATGCATGTATTTCCTTCTAGGAGGTCATAGGTTCAAATTTAGAGGGGTAGGGACTATGTGTGTCTATTTGGATTGTTTTTTAATGACTAAATGATATTCATCTTAAACCCTCATACTATCGTGCCTCCATAGGGATAAAAAAATTTAAGGTGTAATTTTTTTATCATTTCATTCCATATCAAGTATCAATTGCTTCATATTAAATGATTAAAAAAATTACACCTTAAAAATTGATCTTTCTATGCTTCATAGATCCAAGTTTAAGATGAATCTAAGCTAGTTTAATATTGTAAATATTGTCATATACATGTGTACATATTTAGCTTTAAAACACTTACTAGTACTAACTATAATAGTACTTACTGACCAAAAACCTACATGGCAGGTGGGATTACCAATAAACAATAATAACACCAATCAATTAAATTAACCCTAAACACTAAAAGACCAACTCTTTATACAGATGGGCCTTCAAAATATAGCTTTGTTATCATTCACT
>JASDQU010245037.1:84714-96358 GCA_032191745.1 Picea mariana
AGGCATTCTCGCACCCTGCCTATATAGCAACCTGCGGACTTCCTTTTTTATAGGGTTTTTACAAGGGAAAATGCAACTTCTTTTCTCAGGAAAAGTTCTTCTCCCTTCTCTCTTCAGGAACTTAGGCCACTGACCCCTCTGAAGGAAACATATAGGTTTACATCATTAACGGTCATAGGGATGACGAAAATAATGTGTAACACTTACGACTTATAATGACATGATCAGTTGGGCCTTAGAGCGAACTGACATACAGACAAGGATCATTCTAGATAGCCGAGGGGTCGTCGTCAGCTCTTTCAGACCAGAACATTTACAGGTAATGTATAAATTATCTCCCAATCCCAAGTATGTTTATAATAAATATTTCGTGAGTAATTTTCAAAGGAAAGAATGTTTTGAGTTAGACCAAACGTATCTTGACTTAATCAAGGATTGGTGGAGAAAGGAGGGAAAATTCAAGGCTGACACCCATGGTATTTACGCCACAACCTCATTGAATGAGTATATGATTTATGTGGCGATGATTTTATGTAGACTTTTCAGTAAGAAAAGTCCCACCCATTTCCCTATAGAATGGGTACCTCTTTTGCACGAGGCATCTAAAGGTTACAACTTCAATTGGGATAAGATTTTATCTGATAACATGGCGAAGGAGGTCATGGACTATCAAACTAGAAGATCAAAAGGCCAACCAGTAGACTTTTATATGTCTGCATACCTCATGGATGCTATATGCTTCTCGACTCCTTTCCCTTTGATGAATTGGAGTTGGAATTCGACTTACCCAGAGCCAATTCACGAATATCATTCTAAACTTTGGGAAGAAAATGTCAAGGACTCGTTCTATGAAATTTGTCATTTCATGGTGATAAAACTACATCAGATGTTGTATTACTGTGCGCCTCCCTACATTTTAGAGTCGGTCACAGGAAACCTAAAGGTAGTTGCTGACTGGTTCATAGAGGAGAATTTTTCATACATCAGAGTTTTCGGGTGTTCAATCCCTCCACACGCCCTCCCAAAATTCCTCCCTGACAGACTGGTGTGTAGGGAGGTAGTTCATCAAATAGTAACAGGTGGAATTGGGATAGAATTAAACGTGGCTCAAAAGAAAGTTTGGCCAGTTTTTCCCGTTCAGATTGGGAAATTTTCATTGCTCAACTTAGGTCATTCCAAAGTTGAAGCGGTAGCACTAGAGGAGGTTAAATTGGTAAACCTAAAGCACAAGAAGCACGATCCTTACCAGTTAGTGGGAAAACACATGGCCCACTGTAATATGAAGTCTTATGAACATGAGAAGTCCCCTTATGACGACCTGTTCAAAGGGACTAAGACCTATGAGGAACTGTTAGAAAGCATATAAACACTGCCTTCCGACTTGCAAGCTAGTTTTTAGACCTTCCAGAAGCACAGACGGAGCAGTCTGCCCACAGTGCTACAAGGAGAAGCAATTACCCTTCCTCGGTAACAAGAAGATACTCCTGTAGGTTTCGAAAAAGAAACACAAGATAAAGTCAATCCTAAAGAATTTTCTCAGGAGACTGAAGGGTCTTCACAAAATGAAGAGGCCTTACAAATAGAAAATCCAGATATGATAGCAGAGAGGAGGCCCAGGACACCTCCCGAGTCCAGTAATTCGACTCCTCCTTCATCACCTACTATTGATGTCACTATACCTGAGGCTATGGGAGAAACAAGGTCTACGGAGCTAGGAAGTCCCATAACTTCCTTAACTCCTTTATAGTCCACCTTTGGACTCTCACAGATGGGAACTATATATGTTGGTGACCTCACTCCTATTTCCAGAGCTGAGATCCCTCCTTCTGATTATTGTTTCAGCAAGAAGAGGAAGGTTATTGTAAAGAAAGAAATGCATATGAGAGAAGGGGGTATGGTGAAGAAGCATAGGGTCTTGATAGATGGCCAGAAACTAAAAGAGGAGGATTTCGCTATAGAGGTGGTGGGCTCTATGGGAGCCATGGAAACAACAAACATTTTTATTGTGGAGAACATGATAACAAGGATAAAGAAGAGTAACCACATGATATCTCAATTGCAGGATCAGTTGAAGAATTTTGAGAAAAACATTAGAGAAGAGGTGAATAAAAGTCTGGAGTAGGCCAGCGCTGTTGAAAGACAAGAAATCCAGTCACTCAAAGCTAGCCTGGATGAAATGAACCAGAGGATACAAGCAAGTTAGGTATAGGTTACTCAGTAAAGGCAGCTTGTTAAATAGTTACAGGCTAAATTGAGTTTGACAGAAGGCCGAGTCATGGACTTAAAGGATTTTCAAACCCTCTTGTTAGAATCCCATACAAATATAGAAGCTGAACAACAACAATTGATCTCCAAAATAGAGATCATACAACATTATTTTCAAGAGGTGAGAAAATCCCTTGATAACATTATTTTATTATAAAAAGAGGCTAAAGCAGCAAGGAATACCTTTCAGAAAGTAGTCGCATGTTCAGGGAACAGGGAGATGTCAAAAGATCTAAAAATTTCTTTCAAAAAATAGATAAGAGGAGACGTCATGCTCAAGGCATGGGAAACGAACATAGTCGAAAACAAAAAGATAGTCAAACAAATCAAAGACGACTATGAGGGAATATTTAATTCTTTGGATAAGCAAGCGTTAGGAATTGAAAGAAATGACTGCTCTGGACTACTAGGGTAGATAAACATTGTGAAATAGCAGCTGGACTACAAATAGAGCTTACAGGAGGTTCTAGCGAAGGTTTCCCAGTTGAATCAAATTGATACCAACCTGATAGAAAGATGGTTGGTACAACCTAATTTAAAGTTGAAAGTGATATGGTCTATTGATAGAGGTTTTGAAGACAAGTTTCCAAAGGTACAAAGAAAGTTTTATCAATTTGAAACTAAAGATCTCCCAACACCACCCAAAATTTTTGTTCAATTTTTAGAGAAGTGTGTTGAATGTATATCTTCAAAAGAGGGGGAGACTTCAACTAAAAAGTGAAGTATCGTTCGAAATATTATACTTTTGAAATGATAGACCAATGAAATGTTAATTATGCAATGGTTAAGGTTGTAGTTTTGTAACCATTTTTCTTTCTTTTTCCCTAAAAAATAGGAGATCGCTAACCATCAAGTAGCGACGATCTTGTATAAATAAAGGGCGAGAAGACCACATAAAGGATTTTTTTCTTTTCTCTAAAAGGGCATTTTGACGAAGACATCTAAAAGAAAACTCTGAATTAATAGAAAAGCAGATTGAAGATTCTAGATTTTGTCAAGTCTGAGTTATGTGTTTCCTTGTCTCTTCATCGTTCTTTCATGTATTTTATTAATGAATGCTTGACTACAATTTAGTATAACATATATTGTGGAAATAATTATTCTTGTTATTTAAATCATTTACAATTTTTCCTGTCCATCGGTTATCAACTGATACAAGACCTAAAAATGTTTAGATTTCAACATCATATGCTTCATTAATATCTTTCTTGCTTCATAGTCTCCTATCACAACGTGAGATTCCTCTTAAATTTATGCCTCACCTTGTAGGTATTTTTACGTTTTTCCCTCATATCATACATTTCTTTAAATTTTAACTCAGATACAAGAAACGACCTTTGATTCAACCATCTCATTTATTCACATTTTAAAATCATTTTCTTTACATTGTGAATTAGAGATAACTAAGCCTAAAAAGAAAATACAGAGTTATATCTCTCTTACCTTTTATCCTTCATGACAGTACCAGTTACAAGGAAGCCTAACGTTGAACCCAGTGTTTCGGATCAAACCAACATCTCTCTAAATTTATTTAATACCAATTTACAAACATCAAGTAATCGGGTTGAGTTAGAACATTCATGGGAAGCAATTGAGAGAGATATCAACATTTAGGAAAACCAGGAATTCTGACAGAGACAGATGAGAAACCAACTTTATTCCATATCTTTTAATTTTCCTTTCTATCCTCTTTTCCTCTATCTTTTCAGATGCCTTGAAAGTATACTTTAGAGACTTAAAGTATAAACTCAAGAACAACAGGTCACATCCACACATGGAAGGCGTAGGTCATGTTGAAAGTGATGGGGCTTAAAATTTTGGGAATGAGAGGAATTTTCATCTTCAGGTTGCAAAGGTGGGTCAAATGAGGGAATATCTGTAGGGATATGAAGCTTGGTGTAGATCATCATAGTGAAGGAGGAAAATTGGGTATTGAAGGATTCAAGCTAGGTAGCGAGGTCTTGTTTTATGTCTGCGAGGTCCTGTTTGATGTCCTCCATTTTGGTGTCAATGGAGTAATGCATGTTTTTGTTGATGGTGGCAACATTGGCACTGAGTTGTCTCAATTCTTGTTTTGTTTCTATGAAATTAGAGTACAAGGAATTGAAGCGATCTTCCAAGTCTTGGTTACGAGTGTGGGCCATGATGAAGAGGGAAAATGAGAAGGAGTGGGTGGGACCACACAAAAATGGGTTATGGGTGAAGTGTATCACAACGATCAGGATGATGAGGGGAATCCAATGGGGTAAATCCAAAATAAGGGTGTTGGAAGGGGGTTGGGTCCACGAGAAAATGTTTTTTGCTGAAAAATGATAGATATGACTGCGATAAGGGAGAATAGAGGAATCCAACGAGATAGGTCTCAAATAATGGTACCAACAGGATCCAAAGTCGTTTTTTTTTTTAACTCCGATTGAAAGAATACTGCAGTGAAAAAATTCCCAAATGATTCACATGAAGAAATGTGTAGTAATTTTGCAACCCGAATGTAGGAGACACAATTGTGTGGCAATAGATTTTGTTTATTCTATTTTTTTTTATGTCCCAAGGGTTAGGGCATTCAAGGGTTCTATAGACAAGGGTTTTCCCTGTGCTATAGCTCTCTGAAATACGTGCAGGGTCCAACAATAACACCCATCCCAATATCTCAGGGCACCAACTAAGGAGGCTAGAATGTGCCCTTAGTCATACTACCCGACTACCGAGGTACTAGAGATTATATTCCCGAGTGTTTTTCTTGATTTAATTATAGCAGTCAGGCGGCCGATTGGTTTAACTATGGAGAGCTTTAGGAGGTCTAGGTTGATCCATATATAGGTGTTGTCTGATGCACTACCACTCGAAGGGGTACCAACAAGGGTTATAAGGGTGGCCAACATATGTGCACTTAAGTACCACTTGTATTTCCTGTGTGTATGTATTTCGTGAGAAAACTACAATTGAAACAGAAGACAGAGGCCTTAACTAAATCTTCCCATGAAGTAAAAACTACCAAAAAAGAAAAGAAAGAAGCAAAAAACATAGGTAGAGTTGGAAATTCATTTTCTTGTTCCAAAGGATGAGCCTAAAGAAAATAAATAAATCCAGCTCATAGGTTCTAATAAGAAACAACTCAGACCATCAAAACATAAACAAAAGGAACCGGTTGCAGGTGGTAAAGCTAAGCAGGTGAACAAAGCAAGAACAGGTAAAACAATGGTAAATTTACCTACCAGGTCTAAGATTAGGGAAACAAATAAATTATTATTAAATTCAAAATCCCTTTTCAATCCTTCTCTTGAGGAGGAAAATGTAATTGAGGAAAACACAATAGAAAGAATAA
The DNA here is from genome assembly GCA_032191745.1 of Picea mariana. Classification (NCBI taxonomy): domain Eukaryota; kingdom Viridiplantae; phylum Streptophyta; class Pinopsida; order Pinales; family Pinaceae; genus Picea; species Picea mariana. The sequence goes on from JASDQU010245037.1 coordinate 90,302, forward strand.
AGATAGAAATCAAATACATGAAATACTATGTTTCTCTTGTTTTAGTCGTTATCTTCAAGAGCAGTTTATGAAACAATGGATATCAATTATTTGAAAAAAAAAGAGGTTTTTGTTGGGAACGTGCCCCTTCATCAAAACCTCTCTCAGTTATTACAAATATATCATATTTTAAGAGGTTCGAATATATCTTTGAGGCTTATTTTTCAGAGATTTCACAAGAAATGACTTCTTGTTTTAGTGACCAATTTTTGGTGAGGTTTCAAAGAAGTTGGAGATGAATTTTTGGAAACCAAAAGATGTTTTTTTTTGGAATGGGCCCCTTCATAAAAACCTCTCTCTATTTTTACACATATATCATATTTTGGGAGATACGAAGAGATATTTAGAACCTATTTTTCAAGAATTTGCCAGATTTATTTTCCTACAAAATCTCATGGACAATAGTTGACAAGCCACCTCATCAATTCGACTTGGAGATCAGATATGATCTCCTCCTTGATTATTTTAAACAATATACTAAATATATATGAGGAATTTTTCATATCCATTTCTTTTGGATCTTGATGAATATGTATTCTTTCTATATAAACATGGTAGAAGGAGAAGTTAAAAAGGTGGATGAGTTGGGGAATCACGGGTTATTTTTTGTAAAGACTCCTCTGTGAGGAAAATACAATATTTTCATATTGGAAGTAAATGGAAAAAGAATTTTGATGGTCAAAAATTGTTTTCATGTTATTATCTTCTTATTTTTCTTACTTGGATGCATTTTTATCTATTGCTAAGCATATGCTATCTTTGTTGTGAGTAATACAGTGAACATTTTGTTGTTTAAATTGTTCATAACTAAGAGATTCTTTCAAGTTCCATGTTCTTATTTCTTAATGATATTTGGGAATTATAAATATATGTGTGAGTGGATAGACTGCAAACCCATATATATTTCTTTCTTCATTTACTTTTTAGCATCTGATTTATCAAATTTCCTGTCATTTACTAAGCTAGTGATATAATTATTTGCCTTTCTACAATAAGCCTTTGATCCTTATTGTATATTTGAACCAAACTTCAACCACTTCTAAATCCTATTCAAAACCTTTATAAAATACCATTGAAATAACTTGATGATTCCCTATCTTTCCCTCTCATAGTCAAGTGCAACTCTAGCGACTAACCAAAGCCATAGATAAAAAGATTTTTTTTTTAAAACTCCACTTTAACAAAGGTCTACGATTGTGTGCAGTGCATCTCATGGATATATGTGGTCTGTAGAAGAGAAACTTGCAGATTTATATGAGTTGTAGAACAACAAAATATGGATGCCTACAAAATTTCATAAAAATAAAAATCCACTCTGGGAAAGAGGGCTTCAGGACTTGAAAACAATTCTTGAGAAGCTAAAAAATCTGTTAAAAAACTCAAAAAATAAAAAAAACACAATAAGGTAAGAAACAAGAAAGGGACCCTAAACAAACTAAACCAATTTGGTAGAACTCCATAGTATGGTCTCCAATTCTATTGACAGTATATTCCCCCTTGATTTTGGCTCGAAATCACAATAGATCAAGACTGTATAGAGAAGATAGAAATATTCCCTCCAAGAAAAGCATGCAAAACTGAAATAATAACCACTTTACAAGGATACATTAGGGGAGGAAGAGGAAGAAAGGGTGCACATTAAATATCATGTTTGATTTCGATCCCAATCCTTTCTCTCGATGAGCTCAAGATCCTTTTCTAGAAACAACCTACAAAATGGACACAATACAAGAGTTGCTATGAAGGTAGTTACATGATCAAAGGGTATACATGTCATATATCATATTCAAAGTAAAATTAATAAGAAAAAACATACAATGAACACATGACAGGAGGGAAAACAAACTCTTCTATTAACACCAAATCAAAAAGGTAAGTTACAATCTTGTCTGTCCTTTGGGACTGGCTCGAATCCAACTATCCAGGTTCCTCCAAGAATTCCTCAAGAATTGACTCATCCACTATAATATTCCTTTAATGGCCCAAATATGGATAAGGATACACCCTATATCCATAGAGATAAGAAAGAGATGCTAGAAAATGAGTTTCTAGATAAAAGGGGGTGTTTCTCACAAGATTATAGGAAAGGGAGGATTGTTAGATACATGAAGTATAATATTGCACCAAGGGAGTTATCCATGTATTAAACCTCAATGGTAATTTCGTATCTTTCTAAAGAGGTTGGGGGAGTTGGAATACGTTTTGTACAGGCATGGGGATGTTCAGAAATGAGCCCAACCAAAAAAACCGTTCGAAAACTCAGAATTATCTTATTTTTTTTTATTTTTTGAGGGCATCCATGGGTTGAAAACTAGGAAGTCGCATATGTTTGCTTTGCATCAAAGGAGGCCACAAATATGTGCAAAAGACATGTTTTTTAGATGGTTTTAATGAGGCAAGTTGGGAAAATGTCTAGAAAACCAAGGGAAAGGGTTAGGCCATGGAACACATGCATAGGTGTGGCATTTTGTGCTATAACAAAGTTTCTCGGTAAATGATGATGTATTTTGACACTCCTTGATTATCTATATCCCTCACGGTCATCCCTTCTATCATGAGATATACATACTTCTACTTTCCTTGCATTGGCTACTTGTTTTGTGCTAGAATCTTTATTTAATTATTTCTACAGTATATTTAGACTTTGTGGCATCTCCTCATGAGTCGTCATCATATTTCAATTTTATTTTCTATAGATCTGCACTTCCTTTTGCAATATTCTCATATTTATAGCCATCTATGTAGGCTCCACCTTGCTACTTCTTCCATTAGAATCAATCTCTACATTTCCCATGTTGATATGTATGCTTCTAAGCTCATCTCCATGACTATAATATCCTCGGGCTTCCTCCATATCTCTAGTCTTCATGTAGGAACCAAAATCTACTTTCTTATACCTCTAATTCTGCAAGAATGTGCATGCAACAATTGTTGTTATAATTACACATATTATAAAATATTTATTAGTTAGATTACAGGTATTTATTCAACTGACTTTATGAGACATATGGATACATTTGTAACAGACCCAACCCCCTTAGTACAATTTAAGGGATGGGGAATTATAATTGGATTATATTTTCTCAACTATATCAAGACCTTTACCTGAGAATAGCATTATCCTCTACTCATCTAGGGATTTCCAAAGACTACAACCATGCTCAATTCTAAGATCGAGATCAAAATTTATGGCCTCTCAAATTTTTCTGGACTTTCTTGGTTAAATTCCACTCATTGCTATGTGGCACCTCATCACTCATGACATATCACATGGTTGCTGCCACCTATGTGATCATTCCTTGATCCCGATCCCTTGGAACAATTATTGTTGTCGTCAATATTTCTTATTTTTTGGTTCATTCTCACTATCCCCATACTTCCGATGAAGATAAACCAAAGTGCATCTTTCCCATATCCTACAACTCACATCCCTTGATCTCGACAATTCTGAGCACATCATCTATGTATTTTTGCACGAGAGTTAACGAACAAATCCCAATGGTTTACACAATGTGTGGATGTGACCTAGGAGATATACAATGGATATTTCACCTTGTCACTTTGTTGATCAATGATTTTCGTTAGCTCTGACATCCATCGTCGTCAGTGATCACTCCATCATTTTCATCATTTCTTTGTTAAACATGACCATGCTAATCTCCTACATTTTTGATGATGATGCATGCGTATCCAATGATCCAGATCACTTCGTCAAATATCTGACGACATCAACGGATTTCATATTTTTCCCTCTCCATACCCTCATCAACCAATCGAAAATTGACAATTGTTGTCCTAAGGATGTTTTGGTTATCTTGTTAGGATACCATGTCATCATGAAGTCATCATTCTCATTCCTCATTATAATGGACCCCCAATATGATCTATGAATGAGATTTAATCTCGTGAGTTACCTAATCGATGGCCCTCATTCACTCTCGAGGTTCCTCTCGCTGGAGTGCATTTTGTCTCATATGCCACTCACTCCGACCAAATCATTTTCAATGGAAGGTCAAGATTATTCCATCCTCTAGATCTGATGGCTAATATTAAGCATGGATATCTAAGGGTCTTTAGGCCCAATGGGACCTGCAATCATCCCGTGGCCAATCAAATTATAACATGCTTCATCTACATGACATGCTAGAAACCACGATGACAAACCCATGTCATCTTGAAATCTCCATGAAATTACTCATCCTTTTACCTTGTTTCCATCAAGACCACAATGACCTATGGTTGAGACCATTCCTAGGTTTTCCATCGATGGATGAACCCGATTGTCCCTTGAAATTTCCCATCAGAGTGTCTACACTCTAGGTCTGCAAGCAACTCTGACCATCGAACACCGATGGAACTCATAGTGATTGATCCGATGGTCCAAGTTATATCATATATACTCTATGGTGGATAAATGGTTGTCATTGACTCGGACTATATCATTTCCAGGAAGTATAGGCCACTCCAAAGAAGGGACATGATCTACTTGTACGTTAGATGATGACTATGATTCTTTTTGGCTCAAAACAAGATTTATGCAAGTTAATAATCTAAATTTAAAGACTTATCCAATTGCAGGGATCCTTCAGGAGTTTGTTCACTCGTTTAACAGTCTGATTTGGGGACTTCTCTGTTTAAGGTTTCTCCAATATAAATCCTTAGTATTGTCGTAAAGTACATATTGTGCACACAGGAAGTATGAGTACATGCTAATTTTATTTTTTTAGTGATATAGAGTGCTCATATTTGGATGTGCAAAGACAAATATCTTCCCATATGGATATGTGTTTACATTAGTACAAAGGATACAAATGAAATAAACTATTCGTCCAGTAAACATGCTTACTCAAAATAATATACATTGCAGATAATGCATGGATTCATTTCAGATATACAAACATATCTATCCATGAAGCATCCACAAGAAATAACCATTCATATTGTCCCAACATTAATCAAGTGCATAGGATTGCAATAAGAACAAACAATCCATTCATGAAATAAACTTACACATCCATGAATACAATTACAGGAACTAGTCTATCCGTTTTACTTAACACAGAGAGAATAAGGGTTTTGTATCTATTACAATTGGTGACCATACAAATGAGCATGGATATTTTCCTCTCCACCCAACCATAGGTGTTGTGTGATTTTTAACTTCGATAGTAGGCCAACCTGATGCCAAGCCATGATACCACAAGGGAAAATTTCTCTTAGGTTCTATGGGAGTTTTGGATGTGAAGGTTACCCTCCTTCACACCACTCTAGTTAAGGATTTCCTCACACCCACCTGGTTGAGGTCTCAACAAGGTCTATCATATACCTTCCTAGTATCAAGCTCACAACCTTCTCAGCACAAGTCAGGTTCTCTGGAATCTCCACCCAAATTCATGAGCTCATACTCTTTTTCATTTACCATTTTTTTTTACATAGTCCTCCCCCTATCTATGGAATCTTAACTCCATTAGATTTCTCGCATGGCCTTCATTTTTTTGTTTACCTTCATTCCTTCTTTTGCGTGTTTATCTCCCCCTAAAATTTTATTGACTTGTCCCCTTCCTTCTGTCAGAAGGAACTCATGGGGTCAATTTAGGACTGTGGAAAATGGTACCCTATTGTACCTAGGGATGACAGTCTCAGTTTTCCTAGCCTAATCTCCCATACCTGGTTTAATTTAGGGTAGTTGGTTGTTTGAATATCATCCTTCCTCATTAACTTATTTTCCTTGAAATCATGGCTGAGAAAAATAATTTGAATATAAACTATTATCAACAAAGAGGATTGGGTCATATTTATCATGATGAACCCTTCTCTAAGTTTCCTCACTTTTTCCTCTAGTGTTTTCATGGCCAGTACTTCAAGGCTTCACCCCACAGTCAGCTGGTTGGAATTTTAAATCAACAATAACACATTTTCAATGTTCTTATTCCATTACATGGTAACAATAATTCAAGATTAATTACATATAATCATATTTTTAGAAATGGGGGTGTTCAAATCCCTCCCCCCTTCATA
>JASDQU010245037.1:101612-115191 GCA_032191745.1 Picea mariana
CTATCATGAGATATACATACTTCTACTTTCCTTGCATTGGCTACTTGTTTTGTGCTAGAATCTTTATTTAATTATTTCTACAGTATATTTAGACTTTGTGGCATCTCCTCATGAGTCGTCATCATATTTCAATTTTATTTTCTATAGATCTGCACTTCCTTTTGCAATATTCTCATATTTATAGCCATCTATGTAGGCTCCACCTTGCTACTTCTTCCATTAGAATCAATCTCTACATTTCCCATGTTGATATGTATGCTTCTAAGCTCATCTCCATGACTATAATATCCTCGGGCTTCCTCCATATCTCTAGTCTTCATGTAGGAACCAAAATCTACTTTCTTATACCTCTAATTCTGCAAGAATGTGCATGCAACAATTGTTGTTATAATTACACATATTATAAAATATTTATTAGTTAGATTACAGGTATTTATTCAACTGACTTTATGAGACATATGGATACATTTGTAACAGACCCAACCCCCTTAGTACAATTTAAGGGATGGGGAATTATAATTGGATTATATTTTCTCAACTATATCAAGACCTTTACCTGAGAATAGCATTATCCTCTACTCATCTAGGGATTTCCAAAGACTACAACCATGCTCAATTCTAAGATCGAGATCAAAATTTATGGCCTCTCAAATTTTTCTGGACTTTCTTGGTTAAATTCCACTCATTGCTATGTGGCACCTCATCACTCATGACATATCACATGGTTGCTGCCACCTATGTGATCATTCCTTGATCCCGATCCCTTGGAACAATTATTGTTGTCGTCAATATTTCTTATTTTTTGGTTCATTCTCACTATCCCCATACTTCCGATGAAGATAAACCAAAGTGCATCTTTCCCATATCCTACAACTCACATCCCTTGATCTCGACAATTCTGAGCACATCATCTATGTATTTTTGCACGAGAGTTAACGAACAAATCCCAATGGTTTACACAATGTGTGGATGTGACCTAGGAGATATACAATGGATATTTCACCTTGTCACTTTGTTGATCAATGATTTTCGTTAGCTCTGACATCCATCGTCGTCAGTGATCACTCCATCATTTTCATCATTTCTTTGTTAAACATGACCATGCTAATCTCCTACATTTTTGATGATGATGCATGCGTATCCAATGATCCAGATCACTTCGTCAAATATCTGACGACATCAACGGATTTCATATTTTTCCCTCTCCATACCCTCATCAACCAATCGAAAATTGACAATTGTTGTCCTAAGGATGTTTTGGTTATCTTGTTAGGATACCATGTCATCATGAAGTCATCATTCTCATTCCTCATTATAATGGACCCCCAATATGATCTATGAATGAGATTTAATCTCGTGAGTTACCTAATCGATGGCCCTCATTCACTCTCGAGGTTCCTCTCGCTGGAGTGCATTTTGTCTCATATGCCACTCACTCCGACCAAATCATTTTCAATGGAAGGTCAAGATTATTCCATCCTCTAGATCTGATGGCTAATATTAAGCATGGATATCTAAGGGTCTTTAGGCCCAATGGGACCTGCAATCATCCCGTGGCCAATCAAATTATAACATGCTTCATCTACATGACATGCTAGAAACCACGATGACAAACCCATGTCATCTTGAAATCTCCATGAAATTACTCATCCTTTTACCTTGTTTCCATCAAGACCACAATGACCTATGGTTGAGACCATTCCTAGGTTTTCCATCGATGGATGAACCCGATTGTCCCTTGAAATTTCCCATCAGAGTGTCTACACTCTAGGTCTGCAAGCAACTCTGACCATCGAACACCGATGGAACTCATAGTGATTGATCCGATGGTCCAAGTTATATCATATATACTCTATGGTGGATAAATGGTTGTCATTGACTCGGACTATATCATTTCCAGGAAGTATAGGCCACTCCAAAGAAGGGACATGATCTACTTGTACGTTAGATGATGACTATGATTCTTTTTGGCTCAAAACAAGATTTATGCAAGTTAATAATCTAAATTTAAAGACTTATCCAATTGCAGGGATCCTTCAGGAGTTTGTTCACTCGTTTAACAGTCTGATTTGGGGACTTCTCTGTTTAAGGTTTCTCCAATATAAATCCTTAGTATTGTCGTAAAGTACATATTGTGCACACAGGAAGTATGAGTACATGCTAATTTTATTTTTTTAGTGATATAGAGTGCTCATATTTGGATGTGCAAAGACAAATATCTTCCCATATGGATATGTGTTTACATTAGTACAAAGGATACAAATGAAATAAACTATTCGTCCAGTAAACATGCTTACTCAAAATAATATACATTGCAGATAATGCATGGATTCATTTCAGATATACAAACATATCTATCCATGAAGCATCCACAAGAAATAACCATTCATATTGTCCCAACATTAATCAAGTGCATAGGATTGCAATAAGAACAAACAATCCATTCATGAAATAAACTTACACATCCATGAATACAATTACAGGAACTAGTCTATCCGTTTTACTTAACACAGAGAGAATAAGGGTTTTGTATCTATTACAATTGGTGACCATACAAATGAGCATGGATATTTTCCTCTCCACCCAACCATAGGTGTTGTGTGATTTTTAACTTCGATAGTAGGCCAACCTGATGCCAAGCCATGATACCACAAGGGAAAATTTCTCTTAGGTTCTATGGGAGTTTTGGATGTGAAGGTTACCCTCCTTCACACCACTCTAGTTAAGGATTTCCTCACACCCACCTGGTTGAGGTCTCAACAAGGTCTATCATATACCTTCCTAGTATCAAGCTCACAACCTTCTCAGCACAAGTCAGGTTCTCTGGAATCTCCACCCAAATTCATGAGCTCATACTCTTTTTCATTTACCATTTTTTTTTACATAGTCCTCCCCCTATCTATGGAATCTTAACTCCATTAGATTTCTCGCATGGCCTTCATTTTTTTGTTTACCTTCATTCCTTCTTTTGCGTGTTTATCTCCCCCTAAAATTTTATTGACTTGTCCCCTTCCTTCTGTCAGAAGGAACTCATGGGGTCAATTTAGGACTGTGGAAAATGGTACCCTATTGTACCTAGGGATGACAGTCTCAGTTTTCCTAGCCTAATCTCCCATACCTGGTTTAATTTAGGGTAGTTGGTTGTTTGAATATCATCCTTCCTCATTAACTTATTTTCCTTGAAATCATGGCTGAGAAAAATAATTTGAATATAAACTATTATCAACAAAGAGGATTGGGTCATATTTATCATGATGAACCCTTCTCTAAGTTTCCTCACTTTTTCCTCTAGTGTTTTCATGGCCAGTACTTCAAGGCTTCACCCCACAGTCAGCTGGTTGGAATTTTAAATCAACAATAACACATTTTCAATGTTCTTATTCCATTACATGGTAACAATAATTCAAGATTAATTACATATAATCATATTTTTAGAAATGGGGGTGTTCAAATCCCTCCCCCCTTCATAAGAACATTTCTCTCATTGTTCTTTCTCATTAACACCTTCTATGCTCTCTTCTTGATCTGGTCCTTACTCAAACTTTCACATTTTAGAACATGTCTACAACAATTTTCAACAACAACCATATTAATTACCATTTCATGCAAAAAAAAATATTGTTGTTCAAACGCAAGTGGAAATATTCACAAATCATCACAATACTTATCAGTATAGTTCATGGATCCACATCCAAATGGTTGTCTCATTAACTTGGCTCACTGTTTTCCTAGACATACTCATTGTGTGCATGATCCCAGTCAACAAATGGAAAAAATTTAAAGAATCCATGGAGTCTTTAACATGAGCTATCGAAGTCTCCCCTTCCTTTTTGTCACTCCCCTTTCAGGCTCAGGCTCAGGAATCCCCTTCTTTTCTATATATTCCCTTGAGAAATCCATACTTCCTTCCCAGGATTTCTTTCACAAGAAGAGTTTTAGGGAGTTCATTGAGTCTTATAGATAAATTTTCCCCCAATATTTCTCTACAAAGGCATCCTTTTGGATTTCTCTACCAAAAGCATCCCTTTGGCCCGTGTTACTACAACACAACATTCTTATGGTGATCATGACTTATCAAAAGTTTCTCATGTCACTACAGTAGCCATCTACCATGATTTATTATTTGACATCCATTGTCTTTCCTCCTTGGAAAAATCTTTTCATCTCACCTCTGTTCACATGCATACAAAAATTTGTGAGATATTTTCATTAATCTTCATTAAAAAATTCTTTCCAAATTTGTTACCCACATATTTTCAAATTCACAATTTTATTTCATTTTCAGATCTATTCCATATTATAACTAGAGTTCACAAGCATGATATTTCCTTCTCATAATAGTTTGTCTCTTTAAAACCAACAAGAATTGGTCTTCCTAATGGGCTTATAGTATTTCCATATCCAAGACCATTTTTCATGCAGTTTCAATACTCACGCAACCAAACAAATTCTCAGTTTCTCATGAATATCACATTTTCATTGTACACAGTTTTAGAATTGTGCATACTAAAAATTACATCACATTTATCTATCCATCGATATAAAATAAAATAAATTAACATTCCTCACACATACTTTATTTCATCATACCAAAACTTTCAAATGTAGCTAATCATTAAATGAATTTAATCAATGTGTCAATGTCCATGGCCACATCCACACACAATGCACCCTTACATTGATTTCAGTTTACTACTTTTTCATTTTAGGAACTCTTGTCGGGGTGTGTTGGGACTTAGCCAACTTATCACTACATGGATTATGTATCCACATTTCATTATTATAGCATGGTTCTACTTCTTGATTTGATTTGATCCTAGATTCAAATAAACACACATGAAACTGAAATTTTCTCATGAATGCATTCAAGCATTCTTTCTTCACTAGTAATTGGGGTGCCAACATTCATTGTCACCCAATCCTCTTCCTACCATTATTACATATCTGTAAAATATTGGAAGGTTCTCCTTCCCTATTGGGTAGTCCATTTCCTTCCCTCTAATGAAAACATGCATTCCCTCAATGCATTAAATCAACATACTACTTATGAGTGCTTTCATTCCCAATCATTCACGATTGGTCTGTTAGCATCTTTATTTTTTAGTGAAGTTGGGAGTTTGTTCGGAGTTTGTAAAGTCATACATTGGTCTTGGGAATACCAATTCTTTTCTAATTGAGTCTCGGTGTGTGTGTGTGTGTGTGTGTGTTCTGTTTCATGGGGTGATTCAAAGGCTTAGGTCATTGATCAAATGAAGGATAAGATGCATGTCAAAATAAGAGTCAAAATCACAAGTCCGATTCAATGGTTTGTATATGTCATTACATATTATGAAGGTGAAAGAGTCATTAGAAGGTCCATGGATGGTTTTTCATCATGAAAGATTTTGTAAGGGTCCTTGTTTTGAGTCTAAAATGACTTCATATAAGGGAAATGATATGTCATAATTAATTCATAAGTTTAGGAGGGAGGTCTTGTCAAAGCATGTTAATGAGAATGATCACATGTAATGAAGTTAGTGCAAGTGATTGATGGTTCTTTATGTCATATTTACCTTGGAAGAATCAAAAGTTGGGCGTGCTACACAATTCACTTAAATGATATGAAGGGATTTTCATTTCAAACGAGTACTAATCCCTCTCAAAACCTCTCCATATCAAATCCCACACCCTTATCCATCATATTTCATCCCTATACATGCATTATAGACATACAAGTTGGTTTCTTCCCTCTCGAGTAAGATCCAAAAACCCGTTCTACACAAACCATGTTTCACACTACGCAATTGTTGCGTAGACTTTCGCGCTACACAATTGTTGTTCTGTGTTCCTCGCTATGCAAATCCAAATGCAGATGTCCCCACTCATCATCTCATATCCAATCACCATTTGTGATAAAAAACCCTTAAATTATGATTACCCATGCATTGATAGCTTGCTAGATAACCTACCTCTCACTCAGTCAAGTTTTTTCATATTGTTTTGAGCAAACCCTAGCTCTTCTAGTTTGCTGTGCAAACTTACCTGTTGGGTTTTGAGAACTTCTTCGCCTGCCACAGATTCACATCCATCTTGCAGAGATATTCATTCATTTATGAAAACTCAAGGAAGAAAAGAGAATATCAGAGGATAGGATCATGAATAATTTCAAGGAATGCAAACTAGCCATAGACAATGCATGTGCAGCCCTTTCTAATGCTCAGTCAAAATTGAAGATAAATGTAACATTGTTTAGGCAAGTCGGGAATTTAAAGGTGGAGAAACTAACATTGAGGAAGGAGAATAGGAATGTAAATAAAAATATGCAATTGAATGATGAATCCAAAAGAAAACTAGAGCTACTTGCATAAGTAGCATAAATATGAAGGGAGGAAACTCACAATTTTTCATTTTTGGGGAAAGGAGCCATTACAACTGTAACCTAAATGGTAATTAAAGGAGGAAGGAAATTAGCAAGGTTTAACATATTTGTATAATAAAACTCTTTTTGAATTCCCTTTGCCTCTAATTCAAACAATTATGATACTATGAGGCAGCCTCTTGAGAAACTACATTTTTGACTGATAAACATGCATACACAACACTTGCGTAGCGAGATAGCGCTACACAAATCTTGTAGTCACATATGAATGAAAAATAAAGCATGAAGTGATTGGTGTACCTTATTGGAGGTCGGAACAAGTCTTCATCAAGTTGTTTCCACCTTAATTTTCACGTGTTTCAAGATAAATCAAGTGCATGGCAAATTTGCTACGCAAGTTCTGGAAATGATTGTTTTTGCAGTCCACTTCAATATGATTTCTTGAGAAAATGGAGAGGATTTTTGAAAAACACAGAGAGGTTTTTGTCAAGAGTGATATTAATAACAAAAAAAACTCTCAATTTTTACACAGGTTTCATAGCTTGAGAGATTCTAATGAATCTTTACGGACCATGTTTCCAGAATTTCACATCTAATGTTTTCCTGTTTTAGACATTAGTTTTGGCCGTGGATCCTGAGAATATGGAGAATAATTTTCAAAAACTAGAAGATGTTTTTCTCAATCACTGGTTCATATCCAAAAACCTCTCCCCGTTTTGTAACAACTATTGTGATTCGATAGATATGATGTTATCTTTGACCCTTATTTTCCAGCAAAAAGAATTTGTTATTTTTAGCAAGTAGTTTACAAATTGTCTTATTTTTTATGTAATCATATCCAAAATCATAGGATAGTAAGGAAGTTCAACTTGTTTAGCTTAGTGAGGGTGTTTATATATATATATTGGAGAATTTTAAAGGTGTTCAAGAGGAGAGTGGGAAGAAGTATAGATATTTTGATCCTCATTGTAAATTCTCTGAATTTGAAGAAATACAAATGTAGAAGTCCTGAACTCTTGATGAAAAAGATTCTAATGGTGGTGGTCATAAGTTTGTGATATTATATTTGTATGTAATTATTGTTTCATGAAATTCATCTCTATTTCATATTTTTAAATTGGATAATTAAAGGGTTTAGAATTCATTTAATGGTGCTTTAGATTCAAGCAATTTAGACTTTGTTTTCTCTTATTAACTAGGTCAGAATTCATCTTTCATGGTGCTCTCATTTTGTTACATGTTTTATTATTTATTTCATGATACACAACAAATTTAAAGATGAACTTACATCACCTTTTTAGCCTTTGTTCCTTTGAATATTTCTACCTACCATTCATTGTTTTCATTTGTTTTCAGGGGTTGACTCCATGCCCAATGGTATTCTTCCTCTTTCCTAATCAAACCTCATTTTTGACCCTATCCTCATCAATGATATAGCCATTGTACTGATTAGATATTCTACCATTCTTGACTGAGCTATAAAGAGATATCCCTCTCTTGGTTGGAAGGGATAGATTCCAACCTGTAAGTTGGTTTGTGGTTACCTCTGTGACTTGCCTCCATAGCCAGGGAAATTTACAGAGTGTTAACAGGGTCAATGTGTTCATTACATATATGCTAATGAACTTTCTTATAAGGATATCAATCATCCTTGAATTCTATAAGTTCCTTCCTCTGTGATTTAGGATCTATTTCTCTTGAATCACACCCATCTTGGGTGTCGATGGAATACAATAGCCACTCAAAATCACATGCATATTATTAAAATAATAAGACATTTCATAAAGGATCCTTAACCAATCCCTTCATACCTTATGCCACACAAGCATGGACACCTTTTAAAACTTATTCTAGCTATCATCACCCGTTTCTAATTTTTGTTACCTCATCAGTGGTGTTCCATGGGGATTCCCATGGTCCCTTTCATGGTTCTTTTCTAGCAACAACCTTCTTGTATTTCTCCTCTTCCTGAGGTTGTTCACCATTGGCAGTTTTCCTTCCCTAACAAATCCAATCGTTTCCTAGACATAACAGGCGTAATCACAATCACAATTATATTAGCTTTCATGTCAAATAAAATGCAAGTACCATAACATTTAAATCAATTTACATTTTTAGATATGTCCTAGCATACCTATATGCATTCCATTGCATTACCTCAATATCTTTTTGAGTGCAATCATCCCTTTTTTGAACTCCTTCTACACAGCCTGGGACTTTCAGTCCAACTGAATTAATCCAAGGCCTCACTTCCTTTACTTAACATGGTTCAACCAAGCCTCTTCATTTAAACATACTTGTTGGGCCTCGACCAATTTTTGGAGAACCTTGGTATTGTTTGACCATTTTTGGGACTTCGACAGGCTGGTGGAAGACAAAGCGCTAGGCGAAGCGGAGATCGCATGATATCGCCCCCTTTTGTGAGATTTTTGGGATTAGGGTTTATGTAACGAGTATGGGATGTCTGCCCATGGGTTTACCCATGTTTAGGCCCCATTTGTAATATATAAATAGATATCTAGGAGATGTAAGAAATTAGTAGAGAGGCCTAGTAGAATCGGCTTAGTGCGGAGCTAAAGGCTTTATGCATACTATGTGTTAAGACTTGTAGAGCTAAATGCAAGTGATTGTAAGAAGCTGGTGTGCAGACTATGTAAGAAGGCTTTGCGTTGTAACTTAACTCAAGGAAGGAGGATCTGGCGAGGTGCACACAGATCTCCTGTCCTATGTGGAGTTGTCTTTGTGGATTTATGCATTGAAAGAAGATAATAAAGAAGACGAAGAGCTGGTGGACATAGCCCCATGCTGGGGGTGAACCACGTATATCCTGTGTTGTGATTTCTTTGTGTCATTAATGTTATTTATGCTTAGTGATGAGTATTTATGTATGTTAGATGCATTTGATATAGTATCTTAGTGCTTAATAACTTGGATGAATGCTAGATATGTTGATGATATGTGCTAAATGGTCAAATATTCTTAGATCTTGTTGAATACTGCACTATTTTGTAATTAGGGTTTTACTTGCGATGTGAATAAAGGGTTAAGGACTAATGAATGTTAACTTCTAAGTGTTCTGTTAAAGAATTGTGATCACAGATCTGTGTCCTAGCTAGGTTGCAAATAGTTGAGTCCTGCAAACCCCCTACCTCTACCTCAGGTGAGAGTTCATCTGCTTCGCAGGTGTTGCTGAAAGGGCCGACAGTTAGGGTTTTTTTGGTGTGTTGTTGAAGCATTGAACCCTGGGTCTGCCCCTATGCCAACAAATGGTTCTATTGCTGGTACCTGAAATTGTGATTGCTGAGAACTGAAGAAGAGAAAGATCTATGCGTAGATCTGTTTCTATAGTGCGTAGTACTCCAATTGACTTGTGAAGATTTGTGCTAAGAAGGGAATCATATATGAATAAAAAAGGTAAGATATTAAGGCTTTGTGCTCTGATAAAGGTAAGATAAGTGGAAATTTTTCGTTTCGTAAGAATGGATCTAGGTATATTTGATAAATGTTGTCCTAGTCTAAAAACTAGGGCACAACTAGAAGAAAGAAGATATGATATGAATAAATCTGATAAAAATAGAAAAGATATGTTATCCCTATGCATAGAAAGAATTTTTGGACTAACAAGATGATGCAGGATCCTAGAAAGAATTTTTTGTAGGTCTATCACTATGATCCCAGTGCACAGTACATGAAAGGTTGGGGATCATTTAAGAGAAAGAGAGGATTGAAATTATGTTATAATTGTAGAAGACCGAGACATCTTGCTAAGGAATGCCCTGGTAGAAGTCCTATTTTCCTTTTCTGTAAATCTACTGGACATGAAGTTTTAGATTGCCCTAGAATGATTGCTAAAGTTGAGAAGATGAACATGAGACAAGAATACCATGAGGAAGGTTAAGAGACTAAGAATATTCTAAAGAACCAGAAAGAATTAGAGGCTATATTATCACAGATGGAAGAAACACTGAATGATCATAGAGACATCATTTTATTAGAGATTTTAAAAGAGAAAGAGTGCATAGAAACAAAAATAAGAGACTTCAACATAGACTGTGTATTGGATGCAGAATCACAGGTGAACATTATGATAGAAAGTACTTGGGAAATCTTAGGAAAGCCTGCTATGATTCCTTCATTGGGAGGAATAGGAATGTTTAAAGGAAAGATGATAACCCTATGTGGAAGACTTTCCCATGTACCTATGGTTTCTCATGGAACATCGAAAGAAGAAGAATTCGAGGTCATTAAGTTTGTTGAGAACAACGCTCCCTATGCACTTTTGTTAGGAAATACTTGGATCGAGAGAGATCAGATCTGAAGGAGAGAAGAAGAGGAATCTATAAAACATAAAAAACAAGAATTAAGGGATTTCATGGCTAAGAGAATAGTGCACTTAACAAAATAACAAGAGGTCAGGTCAAAGAAAATTAGGACTAGAGACTTAGTTGTCGAAGTTGAAAGAACACAAGAAGGCTTAAAGAGCCTATCCATGTAGGAGAGTAGAGCACCTACTCCAGAAATAGTCAGAGAAGAAGTATTATACTTGAATCCTTGGAAATCCTCAATAGTGCGAAGTTACTATGCTAAGAAAGGATAAGAACAAGAATGGAAAGAGGAATCCAGAGACGCAGATCACAAGAAAGAAAGCAAAGCTAGAAAAATTGTAGGAGGTTCCAAAGAGGACTTCACAGAAGGAAGGCTTGTAGAACTTGAACCTCGTCGGAATACCATAACAACACCAACTGGCACTTCACCATGGCGAAGAAATATGACCTTTGGAGGTGCCCCGACCATTAGAACGATGCTCTAGAATGGCTAGAAATGCAGTTATTTCTAGAACATTCTCCATCGGACTGTTGGGACCATGCCATAATGAATGGAATTGTATTGATCCAAGCATTCCTACCCATTGGAAGAGTCATTTACGATGTTATCTATTTATCCCGTCGAATGTTGCACCGAGGACACTTTTGTGAACTGTGATTACCCGAGCCCACAAAGAACTAATTGCTTTCATGCAGTGCTTATTGTAATCTCGTTATCCATTCTACTACCTTGATTGTTTGTTCACCGACCCCAGATATCTGATCTCGAGGATGTATGTCAGGTGACCTTAGTGTAGTATAAAAATACGTTGAATAAATCCTCATAGACCTCATGGATGAGAAGGTCCTGTCTGCAGGAGTACAAGCCTCATTGACAAGAGGAGTTAAAGCATCCCCATCGACTGCACGTCAATCTAGTCCCTCCTGAACTACGACATAGAAGAGAAGCAAGCATTGCGATGACTTAGCAAATGCAAAGATCAGCCCATCAATCCTGACTGGATATATCCCACCTCTGGATGGCGTGGTTAGTCACGATAGCGTCCTGAGGGACTTCGACTATACATTGATTACTACGTACCTCCCGAAGGGGATATGTCCAGTTGGACTACAGTTAGGACAGATTATGAAGTTGAAGATCAGTGACCTCAACTTAGGAGACCGCAAGAACTATGGCATGCTCGCACCACACAAGTACTTGACCAAGAAAACGGGAAAGAATTCAAAGATAATCCCCTAACCATGGACTATGGACATCGCGAGGTCCACCATTATTAATGTAATGAAGATCCCACACTTCGACAGACATCAGGAGGTTAATGCATGTGTTAAAATCCTCTTGTATTGCTACCATAGTGGTTACCTATGCTTGGATCGGCACATCACAGAAGATCCGATGCTGATCCATCGGATCACTGGATTAAGCATGCAAGGACCAAATCTAAAGGATTTTTACCCAGGGAAGGCTACAGATCGTGCCTTGGCACAGCACATAAAAGAAACCTACAGAGATATGAAGAAAGGGAAGCAGGGCTACAAGGTAGCCTCCATCCAAAATGGTGAAGTGCACCTATATTTCCAGTTGATCGCTGGTAAGCTCATCAGGAAGAACATGCCAAAACAGGTCATGGGGTTTGTCATCTACCTCATAGGAAAATGCATCAAAGGGATGCAAATTAACTGAGTGAGCTACCTCATCAACCAACTAGAGCAAGAATTCTGCGAAGCTCGGGATCAAGGCTACGAGTTCCATTTCAGTTGAATGTTGATTCTCATTGCCTTCATTGCTTGGGAGATGCTGGAAGGAGTGACCTTCCCTAAAATTGAGTCGTCCAAACTAGTAGCTGCGAAGTTCACTACACTGTGGTATTCGAGCGACATAACGAAGAAATGACAGTCAAATGCAGTGTTCCACACCTATTATCTACAGCTGAAGAGGGCCATTGAATTATTCCCTCGCATGATGTTGAACACTCTGCATAGATTCATGCTAGTTGTGAAGTTCCACGTAGACAGGCACTTCATCTATATCACTGCACGTGAATATGAAAACAAAGAAGAGCTTCAGTCCTATTATAAACTCGCAGAGGAGGACATGGAAGAAATAACCAAGGAATGGTCTGCAGAGTTCCTTGTACCGGTCAAACAGACAGAACTCTCAGACTGTGACCTCATCAGAATTCCTATAGTCACTCAGGAAGAATATGATGCACCCAACAATAGCACAAAGAAAAAGAAGGAAGAGGTATAGGAATTGAGTAGTGCATCAAAGGAAACTACACTAGATTCACCTAAAGGAGGAGGAGGTGAGGAAGTATACAAAAAAGAGGATGAAGGGGAATAAAACAAACAGGAACATGGTAAAGTAAAACCGCCTAAGGATCCCATCATGGAGGCCGAGACATCCAAGAAAAGAAAGGGTTCCCCATAGAAACCTTCATTGCGAAAGAAGTCAAAAGCCAATAAACCTTCATTTCAGATTGTGCTCACAATAGATGATATTGACCTCATCATCTTCGTTGTATCAGATACCCCAGAGGACATTTTGCATGAAGTGAATCCAAATAGGAGACAATGTTTGAAAGGATCAAGGTGGAGCTCAAAGGGGTACAACAAGCTCTTTATTCGATCCATGCAGTGTCTACTGTGCCGTTGTTAGCAGGAGACATAGAAGTAGGAGATGAGACTACCTAGCTACATAGATTAGCAGACTCGACTGAGGCTCACCTTTGTCGAGTCTAGGAGGAAAAGGAGCAGGCCACAAAGGAATTAAAGAAAGAAAAATAAGAATCCCTAGAGCAATGTTGGATTGCACAGCAAGAGAAAGATGACCTCCAGGTGAAGTTTGTAGAGGATAAAGCGCAGATCGAGAAGGAAAAAGAATAGTTGATCATAG
>JASDQU010245037.1:125173-137090 GCA_032191745.1 Picea mariana
CCATATCAAAGTGACTCGGGATGAGTCATAGGTGAGTGTTAGGGGATTATTGTCCCTCGACCAAGTTTTGGAGAATCTTGGTCCTGTTTGACCATTTTTGGGACTTTGACAGGATGGTTGAAGACGAAGTGCTAGGTGAAGAAAAGATCGCGGGATCTCGCCCCCTTTTATGATATTTTTGGGATTAGGGTTTATGTAACGAGTATGGGATGTCGGCCCATGGGTTTACCCATGTTTAGGCCCAATTTATAAAGTATAAATATATATCTAGGCAATGTAAGAAAGAAGTAGAGAAACCTAGTAGAATTGTCTTAGTGTAAAGCTAGAGGCTTTGTGCATACTGTGTTAAGACTTGCAGAGCTAAGTGCAAGTGATTGTAAGATGCTGGTGTGCAGATTGTGTAAGAGGGCTTTGTGTTGTGACCTAATTTGGTGAAGGAGGATCTGGCGAGGTGCACGCAGATCTCTTGTCCTATGCGGAGTTGGCTTTGGGGATCTGTGCATTAAAAGATAATAATAAATAAGACGAAGAGTTGGTGGACGTAGCCCCACGCTGGGGGACTCATGAATGATTTTAGGGGATAAATTTCACTCATGGGATAATTTTCCATGGTTTTTCCAAAAACGAGATTCGTTATTTTAAAAATGATTCACCCAAATTCTATAGGATAAAATTATTTTACCTTAAAAATCGCCAAAATTTAATAAAAACTACATAAAATTCTTAGAAATTTGAATATTTTTACAAAAATATCGCCAATCATTTATAGTTTCCATATGAAGGATTAGTAAGATTCACCAAGGTTTCTACATTTTAAAATAAATTTACATCCTTAAAATCATCCCTGTTGGGGGTGAACCAAGTATATCCTGTGTTGTGATTGCTCCGTGTCATTAATGTGATTTATGCTTAGTGTTGAATATTTGTGTATGTTATATGCATATGATATAGTAGCTTAGTGCTTAATAACTTGGATGAATGCTACATCTATTGATGCTATGTGATAAATGGTCAGATATGCTTAGATCTTGTCGAATACTGCGTTGTTTTGTAATTAGGGTTTTACCTGCGATGTGAATAAAGTGTTAAGGACTAATGAATGTTAACTGCTAAGTGATATGTTAAAGCATTGTGATCATAGATCTGTTTCCTAGCTAGGTTGTAGACACTTGAGTCATGCATCCTCCCTGCCTCTACCTTAGGGTGATACTTCATCTGCTTCACAGGTGTTGTTGAAAGGACCGATAGTTAGGGTTTTGTTGGTGCGGTGTTGAAGTGTTGAACCCTGGGTCTGCCCCTGTGCCAACAATACGTATTGGTTTATTTTCCCTTTACCAACTATAATTTTTTTCACATATATTCTTTTAAGGATTACAACTTTGTTAATTAGAGTTTTAAAATGACAAAAGTATTTTTTTCATGCAGTGCTTATTGTAACCTCGCCATTCATTCTACTACCTTGATTATTTGTTCACCGACCTGAGATATCTGATATCGAGCATGTATGTTGGGCAACCTTAGCATAGTAGTGTTGGCCCTTGACCAAGTTTTGGAAAGTTCTTAATCATGTTGACCTATTTTGGGACTTCAACAACATGTCGAAGGAGGAGCACAAGTCAAAGCGGAGATCACGAGATCTTAGCCCCCCTTTGGGGCCCATTTTTGGGTTTTTGGGAATATGTAATGGGAATGGTATGTCAGCCCATGGGTTTACCCATGTTTAGGCCTATTTTGTATTTATATATAGATGTCTAGGCCATATAGAGAATTAGTGGATGATATGTCTATGTGATCTGGGTTAAGTGACAAGAGTTGGATCTGTGTGATCAAGGCTTTGTGCATTATGTCTAAGACTTGCAGATCTGAGTGCAAGTCCCTATGAGAGAATGTAGAAGGCTTTGTGTTGTAATGCAAGGAAGAAGGATCTACCAAGCTGTGCAGATCTTATGTCCTGTGCGGAGTAAGGGTTTTGAGGCTCTTTACTTGTAACCGATTGGTCGAAGACTATAAAGAAGATGAGTTGGTGGACATAGCCCCAGGGTGGGGGTGAACCACGTAAACACTGTGTTATGTTCTTTGTGCCTTGTCTTGATGTGTTCATATGTTATATGCTAAGTTCTCTTATATGTTTAGATAGATCTATTCATGCTTGGTGCTTATTATCTGTGAGAATGTTAGATCTGATCTAGATATTCATGCTTAGTGCTTGATATGCTCATTCTGATCCATATATATATTCTAAGTGCTTGAATACTGTAGATTAGTGTGAATACTGCAAAG
Source organism: Picea mariana (assembly GCA_032191745.1). Classification (NCBI taxonomy): domain Eukaryota; kingdom Viridiplantae; phylum Streptophyta; class Pinopsida; order Pinales; family Pinaceae; genus Picea; species Picea mariana. The sequence continues at coordinate 127,454 of JASDQU010245037.1, forward strand.
CTCTGTTGTATCAACAAAGTGAATAGTGATTACATATTAAGAAACTGATGGTGTTAAGTGCTTCATTAAGTAGTAACATCACATATCTATGTCCCAACTAAGGTTACAAACACTTGAGTCTTGCAACCACCCCTGCCTCTACCTCGGGTGAGACATCATATGCTTCGCAGGTGTTGCTGAAAGGGCTAGTAGTTAGGGCTTTGTTGGTGCGTTGTTGTAGCGTTGAACCCTGGGTCTTCCCCTATGCCAACAAATGGTTCCGTTGTTGGGACCTGAAACTGTGATTGTTGGGAACTGAGAAAGAAGAAGCCTTGTGCAAAGATTTGACCTGGAAGGTTTGTGCCTACATATGTGTCCTAGTGCGTAGTATTCTACTTGATCTGTAAATATCTGTGCTAAAGAGAGAAGGTTAGATCTAAAAGAAAGAAGCCCGATCTGTAGAAAAGAGGTTGGATATGAATAAAAGAAGCAAGATTTGAACGCTTTGTGCTCTAAGAAAGGTAAAAGTGGAAATTTTTTACTAAAAGTGGTAAGATATGCAAGCTCTGTGCTCTGATAAAGGTAAGAATAGTTAAAAGTTTTAAGATATGGAAGCTTTGTGCCCTGTAGAAGTAAGATCAGTGGAAATTTTTGTTTCTAGAATATGAATTTAGGTTTCTTTAATAGAGTCTGTCCTAGTTTGAAAGATAGGTCATTGATAGATGAAAGAAGATTTGATATGAGTAGATCTGATAATAATAGTGAAAGATTTGTTATCCCTATGAAAAGAAAGAATGTTTGGACTAACAAATGGATGCAGGATCCTAAACAAAATTTGTTGCAGGTTAGCTCCCATGATCCTAGTGCACACTACAGAAGAAGTTGGGGATCATTTAAAAGGAAGAGATGATTAATCCTCTATTACAGTTGCAGAAGACTGGGACATCTTGCTAAGGAATGCCCTGGTGGAAGACCTAATTGTCTTTGTTGTAAATGTCTAGACCATGAAGTATTGGATTTCCCTAGAATGGTTGCTAAGCTTGAAAGAATGAACCTTAATCAAGAAAACCCTAAGGAAGATATAGAACCTACAGATGAACCTCATAAAGAATCAGAGAAAGCATTGCTATAGATGAAAGAAACCCTAAATGACCACTGACATGTCAACTTATCAGAGATCTTCAAAGAGAAGGAATGCATCGAAGCAATAATAGGAGACTTCAACATTGACTATGTTATAGATGAGGAAACAAAGGTGAATATCATGATAGTGAGAACCTTGGAAGCTATATGAAGGCCTACTATGATCCCTTCCCTAGGAGGAATAGGTTTATTCATAGGAACGCTAATAAACCTATGTGGAAGGCTTGCTCGGATACCTACGACTGTCAATGGAACTTTGATAGAGGAAGACTTTTAGATTATTAAATTTGTTGAAGACAACGCCCCGTTTACCATGCTAATAGGAAAACCTTGGATTGATAGAGATCAAGCCAGATGAAAGGAAGAAGAAGAAGTTTTGGAACAGAAGAAGCAAGAGTTAAAATATTTCATGACCAAAAGGATCACACACTTAATTAACAAACAAGAGAGAAGATCACATATATTTAATACTAGCAACCTGGATGTCAAAGCTAAGAGAATGCTAGAGGATCCATAGAAGATTGAATTACCTATCTCAGACAAAGAACAAGTATTATCTAGGAACCCTAGGAAAGAATTTCAACAGTGAGAAGTAACTAAGACCAAAGAAGATAAGAATTGGAATGAGAAAAGAACTACTGAGATGAAGCTCACTGGACAGAAGGCTAGAAAGTTAAGAAAGAAGAGGGATAAGATTGAAAAGTTACAAGAGGTTCTAGAGGAGACCTCACAGAAAGAAAAATTGCAGAATTGGAGCTTCACCAAGATATCATATCAACGACACATGGCACTTCACCATGACGAAGGAATATAACCATTAGGGATATTATAACCTTTCAATAGACGCTTCGAATGGGAAGAAAATAATTAAAGGTTTGTCATCAGACCGTTGGACCATGCTATAACAGATCGAACAAGATTTAATGGAGGCTCATACCCATTGCAAGCCAACCATTGTCAAACTACCTATTTAGCTCGTCGCGCCATGCACCGAGAACAATTTTTCCAATCGAGAATTTGAGCCCATGTCCTAAGTCGATTTTATAAAGTGATCATTGTGCTCTCGTTCTCTATCTCCTTATCGTGTCTGAGTTTTTCCCCAATCCCATGAATTGTTTACCCCAAGTACGTACGTTGGAAGCATTGAGCGCTACACAGAAAGCCGCTGAGGAAGTTTTGATTGACTTGATGACAGAGAGACTCATGTCAGAGAGAGGAGTGTCTATAGTTGTACAAGCATCTTCGACGAGAGGACCGCAGGCCTCTCTGTCCACTTCTCGAGTAGGACCATCCCGACCAGATAATGAGAAATGAACGAAGCACAGAGACGATATCGCGAATGCTAAGATTATTATGAGAATTCTACCTTCTTATCTACCACCCCTGAGCAGTGCAATAAACCAAGACAGTGTGCCTCGATATTTTTAATATGAATTGGTCACTGCGTACCTTCTGAAGGGGATACGTGCAATGCACATAGACCAGGATAAGATTGTAGCATTGACGTTTAGTGACTTCAACATCAGCGACAAGAAAGTGTACAATATGCTAGGCCCATATAAGTATCTGACTAGAACCAACAGAAAGAATTTAAAGATCATTCCCCAGTAGTGGACCATGAACCTCTCACAGTCCACACTGCTTAATTTAATGAAGATTCCTCACTTTGGGAGGCATCAAGAAGTGAACACATGCGTCAAGTTGTTGTTGTACTGCTATCACGGAGGATACTTATGGTTAAACCGTCGCATCACAATGGATCTGACTTTGATCAATCGGATCACAGGGATTAGCATGCAAGCACCTAACCCACAAGATTTCTACCCCGAAAAGACCGCGGATCGCTCTCTCTCCCAGAGAATAAAGAATACTTACGATGATGTAAAGAAGGGAAAGTGAGGCTACAAGGTAGCCTCTATCCAGAGTGGCGCAGTGTGCCTTACCTGTCAGCTGATCGCAGGAAATATAGTTCGCAAGAACCGACTGACCCAAGTAACTAGATTTGTAGTCGACTTCGCAAGGAAGTGTGTGGAGGGACTATAGATGAATTGGGTGAAGTACCTCATGAACCATATAGAACTAGATTGCAGGGAAGCATAGGATCAGGGATATGAATTCCAATTCAGCTGGCTTCTTATCCTGATCACTTTCATTGCATGGGAGATGCCATAAGGTGCAACCTTCTTGGACACCGATCCCTTTGAACCTATGGCTATGAAGTTCANATTGGCTGTTGGACGCTCTTCCGATCTAGTCCAACAGCCAATTTGCATGGGAGATGCCATAAGGTGCAACCTTCTTGGACACCGATCCCTTTGAACCTATGGCTATGAAGTTCAGTACACTATGGTACTATAGTGACATGAACAAGCAATGGAAGTCGAATGTCGTCTTCCACACATATTATAACCAGTTGAAGTTAGCCATATAGTCCATGCCTTGCATCATCCTGAACACTCTCCATAGGTCCAGGCCCTTAATGAAATTCAGCGTGAACCACCATTTCATCTATATCACAGTGCGCACTGATGAGCATAAACAACAACTATAGTCATACTACAAGTTAACGAAGGATGACGTGGAGAATATTACCAAGGAATGCTCGACGGACCTCCTTGTTCCAACAGACGCTTCAGAGATGTCCGATGTTGACAGCTTTGAAACTACGCTGGATACAACTAGACCTAGCAAGATAAAGAAGACTAAAGAGGTCCACTATTTAGACAGCGCATCTGTGAAGATCGCTTCCATGTCAACAAAGCAAGGAGGAGATGGCAGAGAGATATATGGCATAGAAGTTGAACCGAATAAAGGTGAGGTTACACCGCCAAAAGATGAGGAGAATCCCTTGAAGAAAAGGAAGGTTTCCCCTCTGAAACCTTCTTCAAGGAAGAAAATGAAAGAAACCAGAACCAAATTCGAGACCACCCTCACCTTAGACGACTTTGACTTCATCGTTGCAACATTGAATGATGCTTCGCTGGAGATAGAAGAGAAGAAAGAAGCTAAGCAGGAGGAGGTGTTCAGTCAGATAAAGGATGAACTCCAAGGAGTGTAGCAGGAACTATAGTCCAGCCGCGTAGTATCCACTGCGCCACTGACAGTTGGAACACCAGAACTAGGTGATGAGCCCGCTCAATTACACCACATTGCTGATACAATTGAAGCTTGCCTTCAATGAGCTCAGGGAGAAACAACATGAGCCACCTAGGCTTTAGTGCAATTACAAAAAGACCATGAGGAGCAATGAAGTAATGCAGAACGAGAAAATCTTTCTCTACAATCAAAATGGGATGAAGAAAAAGAAGAGCTACAACAAATCAAGGAACAGTTGCTCATCGAGCAACTTGAAGTTAAGGAAAGGGTCAATAGAGCACTTTGGTCCGTGATAGTCGTCAAAGTACAAAACGAGGAACAAGTTCCAAAGTAGGTGGCACAACTAGAAGAGGTAATCTAGAAGCTACAACAACACATCACTGACTTAGAGCTCCACGTAGTACTTGAAACCCCACAGGAGATAAGGAACCAAAGATAGGCATCTTCCTGCAGCGCATTTGACAGACTGAAATCTCTTTCCTTGGAGTGCAAGCAACTCAGTAACTGCAATGCCTAGACCTACGAAAATCTCACTGAAAACCTGGAATTGTAGACACTAGAGTCGTAGCTCCAAGAAGCAAAGAAGAAAGTAGATACACTACAGGCATAGCTAAAGGCCCTATCAGTTGTAGAAAGGATGAAGAGATCTCATGAACAACGCACATCTCATCATCAAATCCATATGATTCAGAGAAAAGTGATGGAATTCACTCAACGACTTCAACCTATGAAGGATAAGGCATATCAATTGTTTACAAAGGTTGAAATCCAAGGAGCAAAGATAGAACAGGTCATCCTCATAGCAGAACAACACCTATAAGGTCCAGTGAATGATGCAATGATCTAGGACTTCACCGAACAAGAGGCCACAACAAAGAAGCAAGTCGAAGTAGCTCGAGCCAAGGTCAAGGTGTTCAAGGAAGAACTGCATAGACCTGAGTGACTCGGGATGAGTCACGAGTGAGTGTTAGGGGCTTGTTGGCCCTTGACCAAGTTTTGGAAATTTCTTGGTAATTTTGACCTATTTTGGGACTTCGAAAACCTATCGAAGGAGGAGCGCAAGTTGAAGCGGAGATGACGAGATCTTAACCCCCTTTTCAGCCCCTTTTTGGGTTTTTGGGAATATGTAACGGGAATGGGATGCCGACCCATGGGTTTACCCAAGTTTAGGCCTATTTTTTATGTATATATAGATGTCTAGGCCATATAGAGAAGTAGTGGATGATATATCTATGTGATGTAGGCTAAGTTCCAATAGTTGGATCTATGTGATCAAGGCTTTGTGCATTCTATGTAAGACTTGCAGAGCTAAGTGCAAGTCCCTAGGAGAGACTGTAGAAGGCTTTGTGCTGTAATGTAAGGAAGAAGGATCTAGCAAGCTGCGCAGATCTTTTGTTCTGTGCGGAGTAAGGGTTTTGAGGCTCTATTCTTGTAACCAATTGGCCAAAGACTATAAAGAAGAAGAGTTGGTGGACATAGCCCCAGGGTGGGGGTGAACCACGTAAACACTGTGTTATGTGATTTGTGCCTTGTCTTGATGTGTTCATATGTTATATTATAAGTGATATGATATGTTTATATAGATCTATTCATCCTTGGTGCTTATTATCTGTGAGAATGTTAGATCTGATCTAGATATTCATGCTTAGTGCTTGATATGCTCATTCTGATCCATATATATATATATATGCTAAGTGCTTGAATACTGTAGATTAGTGTGAATAATGTGAATCTCTATTGTATCAATGAAGTGAATAGTGATTACATATTAAGGAACTAATGGTGCTAAGTGCTTTATTAAGTAGTACAATCACAGATCTGTGTCCCAGCTAAGGTTGCAGACACTTGAGTCCTACAACCACCCCTACCTCTACCTCAGGTGAGACGTCATCTTCTTCGCAGGTGTTGTTGAAAGGGTTGCTACTTAGGGATTTTTTGGTGTGTTGTTGTAGCGTTGAAACCTGGGTCTGCCCCTGTGCCAACAAGTAGAAAAATCCATCGAAGAAATTGTTGGCCTTTGACCAAGTTTTGAAGTTACTTGGTCATATTTGACCATTTTTGGGACTTTGACAGTCTATCAAAGATGGAGCACCAGACGAAGAAGAGATCAAGGGATCTTGGCCCACTTTCGGGCCCCTTTTTTGGTTTTGGGACAATGTAATGGGAAAGGGATGTCGGCCCATTGGTTTACCCATGTTTAGGCCCACTTTTGTAATATATAAATAAACATCTAGGCATCTAGTAGAGGTTTTTTTTTTTTAATCTGTGTGATGTAAGATAAGTGCTAATAGTATATGTAAGTGTTATGTGCATGACTATAGAAGGTTTACAGAGCTAAGTGCAAGTTTTTGTAGAGGTTAGAGAAGGCTTTGTGCTGTAAGCGCAAGGAAGAAGGATCTAGCGAGCTGCGCAGATCTTCTGTCCTATGTGAGGAAGGATTTTTGGTGGCTTTGTGTCTGTAATCGATTGGAGATGCTAATAAAGAAGAAGAGTTGGTGGACGTAGTCCTAGGGTGGGGGTGAACCACATAAATCTGTGTGTTATGCTCTGTGCTTTGACTTAGTGTGTTTATCTTTGCTTTGGCTAAGTGCTTTGATATATTTAGATAGGTCTACTTATGATTTGTGATTCAATAGATGTATATGAATAGTAGATCTGATATGTATGAAGATGCTTAGTGCTGATATACTATATCTGATCTGTTTTACTGCTGCTAAGTGTTAAATTACCTTAGATCTAGGAGAATACTGTGATGCTTTATGCTATCTGCGAAGTATAATAAGGATTGAATATTGATGCTAAGTGTTCTATAAGCAATATAATCACATATCTGTGTCCCATCTAAGGTTGCAAACACCTAATTCTTCCAACCACCCCTACCTCTACCTCGGGGAGACTTCATCTGCTTCGCAGGTGTTGCCAAAAGGGCTGGTAGTTAGGGTTTTCTTGGTGTGTTGTTGTAGCATTGAAACCTGGGTCTACCCCTGTGCCAACAAATGGTTCTATTGTTGAGACCTGAAACTGTGATTGCTGGTAACGAAGGAAAAGGAATCTTTGTGCAAAGATTCATCCAGAAACCGTGGAAGCTCTGTGCGCGGATCTTTGCCCTAGTGCACAGTAATCTACTTGATCTGAAAAGCTCTGTGTTAAAGAAGGAAGGACATATCTAAATAAAAAGAAGCAAGATCTAAATGCTTTTTTCTCTAAGAAAGGTAAAAGTGGAAGTCTCTAAAGAAAAGAGGTAAGATCTACAAGTTCAGTGTTCTGATAAAGGTAAGAATAGTTAAAAAAATTTAGATCTGGAAGCTTTGTGCTCTGTAGACGTAAGATAAGTAAAAATTTGTGTTTCTAAAGCATGAATCTAGGTATGTTTGATAGATTCTGACCTAGCTTCAAAACTAGGGCTCTGATAGATGAAAGAAATCTTGATATGAATAGATCTGATAAGTACAATGATAGATATGTTATATCTATGCATAGAAAGAATGTTTTGACTAACAAATGGATGCAGGATCCTAGAAAGAATTTTTTGTAGGCTATTTACCATGATCCTAGTGCGCAGTACAGAAAAGGTTGGGGATCATTTAAAAGAAAGAGAGGATTAACCCTATGTTACATTTGTAGATGACCGGGACATCTAGCTAAGGAATGCCCTGGTGGAAAACATAGTTGTCTCTATTGCAAAGCTTTGGAACATGAAGCATTGGATTGCCCTAGAATGATTGCTAATCTTGAAAGAATGAATTTGCATGAAGAAAAACCTAAGGCAGTCTAGAAATAGCAGAACCCCAGAAAGAATCAGAAAAAATATTAATACAGATGAAAGAAACTCTGAATGGGCATAAAGATGTCAGTTTATCAGAAATATTCAAAAACAAAGAGAAAATCGAAGTAAGAATAAGAGACTTCGACATAGACTGTGTTCTGGATGAGGAAACACAGGTGAATATTATGACAGAAAGAACTTGGGAAAACCTAGGAAGGCCTGCTATGATTCCTTCATTGGGAGGAATAAGTTTGTTTAAAGGAAAATTGGTAACCCTATGTGGAAAGATTACCCAGATATCTTTGAGCATCAATGGAACTTCGGTAGAGAAAGAATTTGAAGTTATCAAGTTTATTGAGAACAACGCCCCATTTCCATCTTTGTTAGGCAAGACCTGGATTGAGAAAGACCAAATCTGAAGAAAAGAAGAAAAGGAAACCCTAGAAAAGAAGAAGCAAGACCTACTGGATTTCATGACTAGAAATATAGCCTACTTGATGAAAGAACAAGATAACAAATCAGAGCTATTTGACACCAGGAACTCAGATGTCAAAGTTGTAAGAACACTAAAAGAACCACAGGGAACTGAGATGCATGTTCCATACAATGAAGAAGTATTACCCTTGAAACCGAAGAAAGAATATTGACAGTGTGAAGTGACTATACATTATGAGGATAAGAATCATAATGGAAAAAGGATCACCGAGACGAAGCTCACCAGGAAGAAGGCTAGAAATCTAAGTAATAAGAAATCCTAGATCGAAAGACTACAGAAGGTTCCAGAGGGAGGCTCACAGAAGGAAAAATTGCAGAATTGGAGCTTCACTGGGATATTAGAACAACAACATAGGGCACTTTGTCATGGCGAACAAATATAGCTGTTGGAAGATGATATATTTGTTCGACCGCCACTCCGAATGGATCGAAAATCATTGATGGCTCATCACTAGACCATTAGACTATGCCATAACGGATAGAACAAGAGTTAATGAAGCCCCATATCTGTTACAAATGAGTCTTTACATAATTGCTTACTTATTCCATCACGCCATGCATGGAAGACACTTTTGCTAATTGAGAATTTGAGCCCACGGACTACATGTATTGTGACGAGTGATCACTCTACTTTTACTCTTTATAGTACCTACCTTACTTTGAGAACCCGAGATATTGATCATGAGTGTATATGTTTGATGAATTTAGTTCAACTAAAGAATTTATAAGAGAGGTACTCGCTAGCCTCAAAACTGAAAGAGTCATGTCGGAGAGAGGATTGTCTATAGGTTTACAGGCATCATAAATGAGAGGAGTGAAAGCCTCCTGTTATAACCCAAAATTGCATTATCCCTGCTTACCTGGCATCAGGCCTACTCATGCCTCTTCCTAACCAAAGCCATGCTGAGTAATTACTCAAAAAACCACTTAAAACAAGCAACCCGCGCCCTAACTGCTCACTGGGCACGGGCATCCGCTTTCTGTCCTTATACTGCATGCGGGCATCCGCAGGCTAACCCAAAACAGCCCGCGGTTACCTAACAAAGAAAAAAATCAGGAAAGTTTTCGCCAGGACATGAGGCCTTTTGTCAGTTAACTGGAACTCCGAGCTATGCATGGCCGAGAGTTCGCCAAAAACCCTAGCTCCTTCTAGCCTAT
>JASDQU010245037.1:137284-152584 GCA_032191745.1 Picea mariana
AATCATTGTAAGTTGGTTCATATTGAAGCTAATAAAAAAAGATACTTTTCCCGTCCCGCATACATGAGTCTCATATATGTTATTTGATTTGTGTTTTATCTCTAACCCTAGAATAGATCAGTAGCATGCATGCATAGTCTTGTCTTGATTGCAGGGAAGCTTTTGGAAGGAGCAGTAGCAGCAAGGGGATAAGAAGCTCAACGGAGGATCTACTTCATCCGTCCGGAAAAAGGTTGGTTCATTCTTCTCTTGTGTGCATGTGAAAATCGGGGTTTCAGATTCGGGTAAAAGGTTAAAAGTTAAGTCTTGAGGGTCATGATCTGTGTATAAGATTAGAGCCCTAGCTTATTAGTCCGTAGGGTAGAATACCCAACAACACCTCCCCATCAATTGATCGAGCAGGAACATCCCGAGCTGACACAGAAAGAAGAACCAAACATAAATACGATATGGCCAATGCGAAGTTGGTTCCATCCATCCTACCTGCTTACATACTACCTATGAGAGGTGCGATGAACAAAGAAAATGTGCCTAGGGACTTTGAGTACACTCTCGTCACTGCGTACCTATCGAAAGGGATACACGCAATCTGCATAGACTAGGACAAGATAGCAACCTTGAAGTTCAGTGACTACAACCTAGGTGACTGAAAGTCTTATAGAATTCTCACTCCTTATAAATATTTGACGATGATGAAAGGAAAGAACTCGAAGATCATCCCTCATAAATGGAATATGAACCGCATGCAGTCCACCCTACTGAATGTTATGAATATACCACACTTCGGCAGACACCAGGAGGTGAATGCTTGTGTGAAGATGCTACTGGCAAGCTACCATGGAGGATACCTATGGTTAAAGCATCAAATAACAGTTGATACAACGCTGATCAATAAGATCACCGGGCTTAGCATGCAGGGCCTTGATCCCCATGATTACTATCCTGGAAAGACTGTGGATTGTGCTCTTGCACAGAAGATCAAAGAATCCTATGGTGATGTTGAGAAAGGTGAGTGAGGCTACAAGGTAGCTTATATTGAAAGTGGCACAGTGCGCCTTGCATTTCAACTGATCGTAGGGAAGTTGGTACACAAGAATTGAACCACGCAAGTATCCATCTTTTTAATAGAACTCGTAGGGAAGTGGGCAAAGGGACTACAAATGAACTGGGTGAAGTACCTAGTGAATCAACTAGAGATTGACTACAGAGAAGCCCAAGATCAGGGGCATGAATTCCATTTTAGCTGGCTCTTCATACTTATAGCTTTCATTGCATGGGAGCTACCAGAAGGTGAAACTTTTCTGGACATTGACCCGTTTGAACCACTGCTGTGAAGTTCAGTACACTATGGTAATCAAATGATATGAGCAAGTAATGGCAATCTAATGTCGTCTTCCATACCTACTACACCCAGTTGAAGCTCGACATCCATTATGAGCCTCGCATGACCCCGAATACTTTACAAAAGTTTCAACCTCTAATGAAGTTCAACACAAACCGCCATTTCATATACATTACAACATGTGCTGATGAGCACAAGGAACAACTTCAGTCTTATTATAAGATAACAAAATACTACCTAGAGGATATCACCAAGGAATGGTCAGAGGACCTCCTTATTTCAGCAGACCCCATAGAAATGTCTGACATCGACATCCCAGAAGCTGTGTAGGATACACCTAGGCCCAGTAAGAGAAAGAAAACTAAAAAGACAAAGAAGGATGAGGAAATCCAGGATGTAGACAACATATCTGTAAGAAATGAATCCATTACACCAGAGCAAGGAGGCAATGGTGAAGACTTAGAAGAAGTAGAACAGAGGCCACAAGACGAAGAAGAAATCCTAAATAAGAGGAAGGGTTTGCCTCCAGAACCTTCCTCCCAAAATAAATCGAAAGCACCTGTAACTAAGCTGCAAACCACACTCACTCCAGATGACTTCAGTTTCCTCATCATAGCTATGACTGAAGCTATAGAAGAGATAGCAGAAAAGCAGGAAGCTCAGCAAGAGACAATGTACAACATAATCGAGATCACGCTCCAAGGAGTACAGCAAGCCCTCCAGTCTACCCAAGCAGTCTCAACTATGTCCCTTCCAAAAGGAACAACAAAAGAGGAAGATGAACCAGTTCAACTCTGCAAGATTTCTGACACAGTCGAAGTACGCCTTCGGAAAGCATAGGACAAAACAGTGCAGGCAACCCAGGCCTTAAAGAAATCATAGGAGGAAGTCATCGAGCAATGTCGAGTTGCGCAACAGGAGACGGATACTATCCAAGAGCAATTTGAAGAAGACATGGTGAAGATCCAAAAAGAGAAAGAGTAGCTACTCATGAAGCAGATAGGGATTGAAGAAGCAGTCAACAGAGAAATCCGCTCTATGATCGGCTTAGAGAAGAAGGAAGAAGAACCCATAGAACGCCAAGTGATGAAGCTTGTCGAATTTATTCAAAAAATTCAACAAAGGGTCATGGAATTAGAACTTTAGACCATACCACAAACCCCACAAGAAGTGCATGACCAATGAGAAATGACTGCTTGGAGCATAGTAGAAGGGATTAAATCACTCACTAAGGAATGCAAATAGTTAAGTAGTAGAAGTGCGCATATATATGAGAGCCTAATCGAGATACATAATTGCATAAATTGGAGTCGCAGGTCCAGGAGTTGAAGCATGAAGCCAAAAAGCTACAGGTGCAGCTGAAGGCCCTATCACCCGTAGAGAGAATGAAGTGGTCTCATGAGTAGTGCACTGCCCAGAAGCAGATTCACATGCTACAAAGTCAAGTAATGGAGGTCACTCATCGAATCCAACCCCTGCAGGATAAGGCATGCATGATATTTTCAGAGATTGAAACCCAAGGAACAGAGCTATAACAGGTTGTGCGGACAACACAACAACGCCTAGAGGGACCATTCAGTGATGCACTCATCCAGAAGTTCACCAAACAAGAGGTTGTTTCACTGCAGCAGGTTGAATCATCTCGAGCCAAAGTCAAGGCATTCGAAGCAGAATTGCTCAGACTAGAGTGACTCGAGATGAGTCACAGGTGAGTGTTGGGGGCATATTGGCCCTTGACCAAGTTTTGAAGTTACTTGGTCATATTTGACCATTTTTGGGACTTCGACAACTTGTCAAAGATGGAGTGCTAGGTGAAGCAAAGATCAAGGGATATTGGCCCAATTTCGAGCCCTTTTTTGGGTTTTAGGAAAATGTAATGGGAAAGGGATGTCGACCCACAGGTTTACCCACGTTTATGCCCACTTTTGTAATATATAAATAAACATCTAGGCATCTAGTAGAGGGGGGTTTTTTCTATCTGTGTGATGTAAGCTAACTATTAATAGTCTATGTAAGTGCTATGTGCATGAGTGTAGAAGGTTTACATAGCTAAGTGAAAGCTGTTGTAGAAGTTAGAGAAGGCTTTGTGTTGTAAGCGCAAGGAAGAAGGATCTAGCGAGATGCACAGATCTTCTGTCCTATGCGAGGAAGGGTTTTTGGTGGATTTTTTCCTATAATCGATTGGAGATGCTAATAAATAAAAATAGTTAGTGGACGTAGCCCTAGGGTGGGGGTAAACCACATAAATCTGTGTGTTATGCTCTGTGCTTTGACTTAGTTTGTTTATCTCTGCTTTGGCTAAGTGCTTTGATATATTTAGATAGGTATACTTATGATTTGTGCTTCAATAGATGTATATGAATAGTAGATATGATATGTATGAATATGATTAGTGTTGATCTACTATATCTGACCTTTTTTACTGTTGCTAAGTGCTAAATTACCTTATATCCAAGGGAATACTGTGATGATTTGTGCTATCTGCAAAGTATAATAAGGATTGAATATTGATGCTAAGTGTTTTGTAAGCAATATAATCACAGATATGTGTCCCATCTAAGGTTGTAGACACCTGAGTCTTGCAACCACCCCTGCATCTACCTTGAGTGATTCTTCATTTGCTTCGTAGGTGTTGCCGAAAGGGCCAGTAGTTAGGGTTTTGTTGGTGTGTTGTTGTAGTGTTGAACCCTGGGTCTACCCCTATGCCAATATAAATCTTCATAGATCTCATGACTGAGAAGGTCTTGTCCACATGAGTACATGCCTTATCCACAAGAGGAGTGCAAGCATCCCCATCGACTACACATCGATCTAGTCCCTGCCGAATTGCGACAGAGAAGAGAAGAAAGCATCACGATGACTTGGAAAATGCAAAGCTCATCCCATCAATCATACCTGACTATATCTCACCTTTGGTTGGCGTGGTTAGTCATGATAGCATCCCGAGGGACTTCGACTATACACTAATAACTTCATACCTCCCCAAGTGGATACATTTATTTGGACTATAGTTAGGATAAATTATTATGTTGAAGATCAGTTAATTCAACTTAGGAGACCGCAATAACTATGGCATGCTCGCACCACACAAGTACATAACCAGGACAATGGGGAACAATTCAATGATAATCCCCCATCCATGGACTATGGACATCTTGAGGTCCACCATTATTAATGTAACGAAGATCCCACACTTCGACATACATCAGGAGGTTAACGTGTGTATTAAAATCCTCCTGTCATGATACCATGGTGGTTACCTGTGGTTGGGTCGACACATCACAGTAGAGACAACACTTATCCATCAGATCATTGTATTAAGCATGCAAGGACTAGAACCCAAATAGTTTTACCCAGGGAAGGCTGTAGATCACACCCTGGAGGAGCACATAAAAAAAAACTATGATGATGTGGAGAAAGGGAAGCTGGGCTACAAGGTAGCCTCCATAAAAAATGGTGTAATGCACCTATCTTTCCATTTGATCATTGGTAAGCTCCTTAGGAAGAACAGGTCAACGCAGGTCACGTGGTTTTTTGTCGACCTCATAGGAAAGTGTGTCGAAGGGATGCAAATGAATTGGGTGAGCTACCTCATCAACTAGTTAGAGAAAGACTACCGTGAATATCAGTATTAGGGCTACAAGTTCCATTTTAGTTGGTTGTTAATTCTCATTTCCTTCATTGCTTGGGAGATTCTGGAAGGAGCGTCCTTCCCTGAAATTGAGCCATCTAAACCACTACCTGTGAATTTCACTACGCTATGGTATTCGAGTGACATGGCAAAGAAATGACAGTCAAATGCAGTGTTCCACACCTATTATCTATAGCTGAAGAGGGCCATTGAATCCTTCCCTCGCATGACGTCAAACACTCTGCACAAGTTTAGGCCACTTACGAAGTTCCGCACAGACATGCACTTCATCTATATCACTGCGTGCGGAGATGAACACAAAGAAGAGCTTCAGTCCTATTACAAACTCACATAGGAGGACATGGAAGAAATAACCAAGGAATGGCCTGCAGAGTTCCTTGTACTGGTCGAACAGACATAACTCTCCGACCTTGACCTCATCAGAAGTCCTGTAGTCACTCATGAAGAATATGATGTACCCAACAATAGTAGGAAGAAAAATAGGGAAGAGGTATAGGAATTGAGCAATGCATCAAAGGAAACTACACTAGATTCACCTGAAGGAGGATGAGGTGAAGAAGTAGACAAAGAAGAGGAAAAAGGGGAAGAAAACAAACAAGAACATGGTGAAGTAACACCGCCTAAGGATCCCATCCCGAAGACTGATACATCCAAGAAAATAAAGGGTTCCCTGCAGAAACCTTCATCATGAAAGAAGTCAAAAGCCAATAAACCTCCATTTCAGACTGTTCTCATGCTAGATGATATTGACCTCTTCATTTTCATTGTATCATATACCTCAGAGGACATTTTGTAACGAAGGGAAACCAAACAGGAGACAATGTTTGACAGGATCGAGGCAAAGCTCAAAGGGGTACAACAGGCTCTTTATTTGAGCCATGCAATGTCTATTGTGGCATTGCCAACAGGAGACATAGAAGTATGAGATGATCCTGCCCAGCTACACAGATTAGCGGACTCGACCAAGACTCACCTTCGTCGGGTTCAGGAGGAAAAGGAGCAGGCCATAGAGGAATTAAAGAAAGAAAAATAATCCTTAGAGAAATGTCGGATTGCGCAGTAAGAGAAAGATGACCTCCAGGTGAAGTTCATAGAGGATAAATCTCAAATCTAGAAGAAAAAAGAACAACTACTCACTGAGAAGATGGAAGTCAAGGAAGCAATCACCAGAGCACTTCGATATGTGTCGAGCCTGACATGGATAGAAGAAGACACAGTGGAGATTCAAGTGGAGAAGCTCATTGAAGCTATTCAACAGCTTCAAGAAAGAGTGGAATAATTGGAACTGCAAGCCATGCCAAGAACTCCACAAGAAGTGCGAGATCAAAGGGAAGAAACTTCTCGAAGTGTAGTCAATAGTATCAAGGAATTGGCCTTAGAATGCAAGAAATTAAGTAGTCGAAGTGCGTAGACCTATGGGCGCCTTGCAGAGGACCCATAACTAAGGACATTGGAGTCACAGCTCTAGGAGGTAAATCAACAAGTAGCGATAGTACAAGAACAAATGAATCCATTGTCAGCAGTCAAGAGGATGAAAGGGTCCCAGGAGTAATGCACCATTCAACAACAAGTCCATGCTATCTACAGTAAATTCATGGAAGTGACCCAGAGGCTATAGCTAGTTCAGGATGAAGCCTGTACACTTTTTGAGGAGATTGAGGGACAAGGTGCACATCTAGAACAAGTAGTCACCATGGTGGAACAACGATTGGAAGGACCGATTACCGAGAAAGTTATTCAGGAGTTTGCTAAGCAGGAGGCTCTGGTGAAGTAGCAGGTCGAAGCATCTCGAGCCAAGATCGAGGCTTTTGAAGCAGATTTTCCCAAATCAAAGTGAATCGGGACAAGTCATAGGTGAGTGTTGGGGGCCTGTTGGCCCTCGACCAAGTTTTGGAAAACCTTGGTTGTGTTTTACCATTTTTGGGACTTCGACAGGCTGGTCGAAGATGAAGCACCAGGAGAAGTAGAGATCACGGGATCTCACCCCCTTTTGTGAGATTTTTTGGATTAGGGTTTGTGTAAAGGGTATGGGATGTCGGCCCATGGGTTTACCCATGTTTAGGCCCCATTTGTAATGTATATATATATATATGCGATGTAAGAAATGAGTAGAGAGACCTAGTAGAATCGGCTTAGTTCAGAGCTAGAGCCTTTGTGCATACTATGTGTTAAGACTTGCAGAGCTAAGTGCAAGTGATTGTAAGAAGCTAGTGTGCAGACTGTGTAAGAAGGCTTTGTGCTATGACCTAAATTGGGGAAGGAGGACCTGGTGAGGTGTGCAAAGATATCCTATCCTATGTAGAGTTGGATTTGTGGCTCTGTTCATTGAAAGAAGATAATAAAGAAGACAAAGAGTTGGTGGACATAGCCCCACACTAGGGGTGAACCACGTATATCCCGTGTTGTGATTTCTTTGTGTCATTAATGTGATTTATGCTTAGTGCTGAATATTTATGTATGTTATATGCATCTGATATAGTATCTTAGTTCTTAATAACTTGGATGAATGCTATATCTATTGATGCTATGTGCTAAATGGTCACATATTCTTAGATCTTGTCGAATACTGCATTGTTTTGTAATTAGGGTTTTACCTGCGATGTGAATAAAGGGTTAAGGACTAATGAATGTTAATTGCTAAGTGCTCTGTTAAATAATTGTGATCACAAATTTGTGTCCCAGCTAGGTTTCAAACACTTGAGTCCTACAACCCCTCTTGCCTCTACCTCAAGTGAGACTTCATCTGCTTCGCAGGTGTTGTCGAAAGGGTCGATAGTTAGGGTTTGTTGGTGCGTTGTTGAAGCATTGAACCCTGGGTCTACCCCTATTCCAACAATAGTTATTGGTTTATTTTCCCTTTACCAAATATACTTGTTTTCACATATATTCTTTTAAGGATTACAACTTTGTTAATTATAGTTTTAAAATGAGAAACGTATTCCTCCTCCTTTCCTCCTTATTATCTTTTGCAATCTACCCCTTTTGGGATTTTCCATCTTTATTCCTTGAGTAGTTTCAACCAAGTTTCATTTTGACTTTCTCTGGTAAATAAACATGCTACAACAACAAGATTTCGGTTCACATTTTAATCGTGAACCACTGCGTTCTGCACATTTACTAATCAAATTGGTTAACTTCATTTGCATGTTCCCTATGCATGCATTATATTTTAGAATATAATCTAGGATTCTTGTATAAACAAGCCTTGCATCCCACTTCCCAACTCTCAGAAGTCATTAAGGTTATAGTTATGTTTCTATGATATAGTTCTTACATAGTTCCTTCACATGGAATTGTCTCATCATAAAACTTCTTTATTGCATAACCAAACATTCTGAAATGACCTCAATCTTGATTCAGTCTTAGCTTCATTATTTAAAAGTTCTATCCAATATTCCATAAGGAATACAAGCTTGCATTCCTATGATGCATTCCAAATACGTATTCAAACTTGTATCTTTAGGTTATCATATTTCTTTCAAACTATTATCTATGCACTTAGCCACATGCATCAACATGTTGTATGTCTATCATGGGCACACTTTACAATTTTATTTTTTTGTATCTTTACTTTAAAATCATTTAACTCATGATTTTTCACCGTAATGATCATACAATGTTCCAAGGCATACGCATGTTGTCTTCTATCATGCGAATAGGTCATTTCCTCTCATTTATTCTTTCAACAATTGAAACTGGTTTTTCCTGAGGAAATGGTACACATATCCCTCAAGCTAGTATTCCATCAAGACAATCAGACCCTTCAACATATGGTCAATCATGCCTCCATGGAATTATTCATTTTTGGCAAGTACACATCTTGCCTCACATCCTACTTGATCATGAAATCATATTATACTTTTTAATCATGTTTGTGTACATCTACATATATGTATGTGAATCACTTGCACCTTTTTACCTCATTCATTCACAATTATTTTAACATCATTAAGTTTTGATGAGATCCTTCAGTCACTTTCATGACTAGTCTCACCAATTAAAATCATAATTATGTTGCCTCTTTACAAGATAACAACCAACGAAAGGTCATATTTTTTCATTGTTGTCTTAGCATTTTATATTATCTTTATCTGAGGATTTTCATACTTCCCTAAAATATTATTGAGACATGGTATTCATACCCTCTAACACAGGGTCAACCATGAATCCATGGAATTATCCATTCCAGGAAAACACACTCTTTGTCTTACTTCCCTCTTACTCAAGAAGTCATATCATGCCTTTAGTATACATATACTCATACATATATATTGTACATGTGCACCACTTGTACATTCCCATATTAATCATATACATTCATCAAATTTTAGCTTATATTAGTCTTTGCTAATGAGGATTTATATTTATTCACATCACTAGTCTCATAGACATGATCATATTTATGTTTCCTTCTCTCATGGAAACACCCAACAAGAATCCATTCTTACATGTCTGCTATAAAATCCTTTCACAATTCAAAAACATAAGAATGTAATTCTAGCACTGCCTAAGGCATAAAGTTAAGAATTCTAGTCTCTCTTCATGCTTCAATTCACTTATGATAAATAAACCTTTATCAAGGAAATCCTTTCCTGAATTCCTTCTTTCTGTTATTTCAGTATTACCAAACCATACATGTATATCCATCATCCACCTATATATATATCAATCTGGCTCATTGGTCAACCAAAAAATCTCTAGCACTTCCTTTACCAGACTTTATATCAGTCTTTCCTTCAACATTACAACCTTGTATTCATAAGGAAATAACAATAATTTAACATCAACATTTTATTTATGCTTCTATAATCAAATAATTACTAGCCATATGATCTATGACCATACCACATTTTATATCTAATAATAGACTATAATAAGCCTATTTTCCTGTTACCTATATGTTCAATATTTACCATATGCATTCTAGCATATCCATGTGCACTAAGATTTTTTCTCATGCGCTCAGTGCATATGTATTTCAATTGTCTTATTGTGCCTTCATATGCATAGACATGTCCTTAGGTTAATAGTATTATACATTTTATTTAATACATCCATGAACTCATAACTTGCTCATGTTCATACCATTTACCTATCTTAGGAGGACTATTAGTATTCCAAAAGACTTATTTTCCTTTGCTTAACTAGGTTATTCCAGTAACAAGTTTTCATTCATTACAAGTCAAGTAGATTGACCTTACAATTTTCCATTAGTCCTCTAAACATGAGGAATTACATATATATATATATATATATAGTTTATTATTTTATTTAAGCAGTAATTAATACCACCAACGATCCTATCCATCCATACCAAATTCCTTTCACCACGAGGAATCTCTCCATAAAGATCTTATCCCTTATATGAATAGTAATCACCCATGGTTATAGGAAGCATTACAATCAATATTTTATTCATTATTTTGAACCTAGGAATCCCTTAATAGGATTATACCATTTTACATCAGATTCAACCTTGAATGCTTACCATTATAATCTCATTCATGTAGGAGCAACTATCAATTCGTCAAGTGACAACAATTCTTCTATTGCACGGAATCCCAAGGAAAGATTTAAAATCCACAATCCTTCTTCTCAAAGAACTTGTGCAAATAATAAACAATATTTTAACACAGAGAATCTTTGTCCAATAGGCCTATCCTAGCCTCAATATACCTATCCCTTAATTGATCTATGTACCATCCAGGTCAAAATTTTTAACTCTACTTTGATACCACTTTGCAACATACTCAAACCCCTAAGTACCTTTTAAGGGATGGGGAATTATAATTTTTTATTTTCTAAACTATCTCAAAACCTTTTCTTGATCATACCATCATCCTCTACTCATCGAGGGATTTCCAAAGACTGTAACCATGCTCAATTTTGAGCTCAAGATCAAACGTTATGGCCTCTCAAATATTTTTGGACTTTCCCAGTTAAAGTCCACCTCACTACCACATGACATCCATGTGGAACCTCGTCACTCATGCCATCTTACATGGCCACTTCCACCTATGCGATCTTTCCTCAGTCTCGATCCCTTGGCCCAATTCTCATCATAATCGGGATTTATTATTCCGTGGTTCATTCTCACTATCCCTACTTCCGATGATGATACACCAAAGTGCATATTTCCCAGATCCTATGGATCATAGCCCTTGATCTCAATGGTTTTGATCATGTTGAGGATGTATTTTTCGTGAGAGTTAATGACTAACTCCCAATAGTTTACACAGTGTGTAGATGTAAAATATGAGATCTATGATGGAGATTTCACCTTATCACTCTGTCGATCAACGATTGTCATTAGACCCAACATTCACCATCATTGATGATCACTCCATCATCATCAACATTTATTGGTTGAATGTGACCATCTCAATCTCCCATATTTATGATGATGATGCATGTGGATCCAAAAATCTATATCACTTCATCAAATCTCCAATGACATCAACGAATTTCATCGTTTTTCGTCTTCAGACCTCCATAAAAAAACTTACAATTGGCAGTTGTCCTCCTAAGGATGCTTTGGATAGCTTGTTTGGATACCATGTCATCCTGACATCATCATTCCCATTACTCATTAGAATGGACTCCTAATTGGATCTAAGAATTATATTTAATCTCATCAATTACCTAATTGGTGACCCTCATTCACTCTTGGGGTCCCTCTCATCAGAGTGCATTAATTCTGGTCTATTTCTCACTCCGACCAACTACCTTCTGATGGATGGTCAATATTCTTCCATCCTTTAGATTTGAAAGCTAATATTAAGCATGGATATCTAAGGGTCTTCACACCCAATGGAACTTGCACTCATCCTATGTCCAATCAACTTATAAAATGTGTCATTTGCGTGACATGCTACCAGCCACACTGGCCATCTCGCGTCAGCATGATGTCATCATAATATTACTCACCCTTTTAACTTGTTTCCATCAATACTATGATGATATATGGTTGAGGCCATTCCTAGGATGTCTATCGATGGAAGTGTTATCACTCCAGGAAACTCTCCTAGGCTGTAAGTCAGAGATGCCTGGTAACTTAATCTTTTGGTAACTATTTTCTCAATAAAAAGTGTGGGTTTGGATAAAGTCGGAGGATTGAATCATTTCTCACTCAAATCATGCATAAAGACATTTATATGGACAAGGCTTTCAACCACAAATGTTCAGAGAGTTTACAAATAAAGGGATGAATGAAGAAATAACTATTATATCAGCAGAATCACATATAGAGCATATATGAATGGCCAATTACAATAATCACAGGAATACTTGCAAAGTTTAACTTATGAATGCAGTGATAAGATGACAGTTATCGGGCATAAACAAGCATAACAACATGAATATAATATCTAGGTGCAAGTACAGAATAGAAAATAAGATGAAATCTGAACAAGTTATGGAAAAAGAAGCTTGCTTTACTCAATATGAAAATGAGAAGTTTGAGTACATAATATAAAAAAGTCTCCAAAGTCGAACCCTTGGTTCATATTCTACCTTTAGCTTTATAGCTTTACAATGCAGTTCTGAGATCCTGAAAACATGGATCAAATATGATAAAGATAGTAAATCAAAATTTAGTTGCAAAAGATGTGGGATAAGGCCCAGAAATGAGGTCAATCCCAGATTTCATGGTCTTCCTCTCTTGTTGAGTGCTGGTGTAGTGCAGGATAGCCTCCCAAGGCTAAATGATGACTCTCCAAGAGAGACAAATTCTAATCTGTTGATGTGAGAAAGTGTCCTGATTTTCTGTCTTTTTCAAAGATACCAAAAACTTTGAAACACCTCCTCTTTCCATAATCAATCAAAAATAGCTATTGGATGTTTCTTGACAATTCATCAAATGTTCATTCGAAAAGGTTTCAAAGCTTTCCAGCTCAAAAAAAATTTGATCTGTGTAAAAACTTGATCATTCTGGAAATGACAGGCTTTTGGTGGTTAACTTAGAAAGCTCCTGAGCAAATTATCTACTGAAAGTCCCATTTTCAGTGGTTAATGAATAGTCATCCTGTTTACCTAAACCACCGAAACTTCAGTTTTGAGAAAACTTCAAAATTGCAAAAATGTTTACCTTGGATCCCTTTTTGATGTTCAAGCTTTCTTGGATGAGGCAACCCTTGTTCGTGCAGACCTGCGAACTTCTACTGGCTGTGTGGAAGGCTCTAGTGTGTCTACCATGGTCATAGCAATGTTAGCCAGAGTTTCTAATCCAATTTTCTCCTGTGCTGGTGATTGAAACTCCTTCAACTTCAACCTCGGAATTCTCAGTTGTCTATACAGCTTCATGTTTTCCCTGATCAATACCCTGTTTTTGTCTTTAATCTTGTCATGCTTCTTTTTGAGTGTTTGGTTTATTTTGAATAGCTCTGCATTTTTTTCAGTCAGGTCTGTATTGGCTTTTTTAATCACCCTTTCCAAGACTTCCATTTCATAGACCTGTTGCAGGAGTTTGTTGATTTTCTGTGATCTATCTTTTTTAGGCTTACTTGAAGAGGGTTCTGCCATTGGTGGACTGTGTGCCTCTGGAGGAGTTGGTGAAGGTAAATTGGAACAATAGTCTGTACCTTGTTCAGTCTGTGCATTACCCTGTGTCTCTGCCAATTCTTGTTCGGGTTCTGAATCACTGTAAGGTAGGTTCAAAGGATTATTTCTTGTAGCAAGCTCCTTAGACTGCTCACCTTCAAACTGCAGTTTTCTTTTGATTCTTTTCTCCTCGACAGAGGATGATTTTATGGGATCTCTTGGTGGTGAGATACCTTTCCTTTTCCTATGACTGCTTTTGGGAGTAATAGTCTTTCTGCCACTGGTCTTCTTAGTTTAATCTTCTGGTGGTTTCTCTGTTTGGAATTCATTCCAGAAAAGAAAGAAACCCCAATCAACCTGTTTCCTTTGCAGAGCTTCCTTAACAATAAGAGTAATAAGTTCTTGGTGAGATAGTTTGCTAGCAACCTTAGTAGGCTTGGATTTAACTTGTCTGACCATTTTAGTAAGAGTCTTGTGAAAATAGAAAGGTAGATTTATTGGTTCTCTGCCTGTGAAATGATTGAGAAGCTTAAAATGGTAAAACATTACTCTGTTATACCATCCCTCACAAGTAATGTAAACAAAGATTGCCTTTAGCAATGCCTACCACTAAGGTTCCAAAAAGGACATTGGAATATCCTTCTTCCAAATCAAGTCTTTGTGAATGGGTAGTAGATATGATCTAAATTCAACGTTGGATGGCACTGTAGATTTAAACCAACAGTCTCTTTTCCGTGGAAGACCTGTAAACTCTGCTATAGAAGCTTCATCTATGATAAAGTCCTCTTTCCCTATCTTGGCAGACCTTCCATCATATGCGATTGCAAAAGATTCAGCTACTTGTTGATGAAAACTGGTTAGTTTTTCACAGTATGTGAATAGCCCTGCTTGTTTGAAAAACTCTACTACATCTGGGTGCGCCTCTAAGTACCAAACCCCATCCACCTTGGACCTCAAAACGGGCCCTGCTTTCGGCATTGGTCAATGTTGACTGTACCTGATAAGTCGACCTGGCTTAATTGACTTAAGAGTGATCGCTGGTCTTTAATGGCACTTTGACAATCACCAGGGAAAATGGGATTAGGATCTCTGGAAACACGTTTAATTGATGAAATCGTGAACTCACGATTATCTCAGTAATATCCGGAATTCAAAATGATAGTGAATGAGGATTTAATGAGGGATTAACGGGATCATGATAGATCGTATACTTGCGACTAGAAATGGAGGGAGGCTTCGTGACAATCATGCATGAATTTCAGTAACACGGCCGTGTCTAGATTTTGAAAAGACAATTGCAGTTGAAAGGACAACAGGAGCTTCAAACTTTTGGATAGACACCATTAGAATGTGCATACCTTTCATCTTGACGAGCTTTCGGCGGTTACGTTTCATCATTGCGACAACTTGACAGCTGGCTCGTGCGAAAGCAAGGGCTTTCCATTTTTACCATTGAAACGCTTTCGGTGGTTAACCGCATTCTTGCTTTGACCACTTAACTGCAGGGAACGAAGGATTTCAGTGGTTAATGAGCACATTCCAGGCTCACCTAAACCATCGAAACCTAAAATTATGACTTTTGCTTGACCAAACCAAATCCAAAATTTCTTTTGGGTTTATTTACAGAATACAGACTCTCTAACCTACTTACAAAAATTTAGGAATAAAATTTAGACAACAACCTATCACCTCAAAAGAAAAATTTCCACCAATTTATTTGAGGAGATAACACTGGCTCCTATTGGGGATGAACACCTCCCTGTGAGGT